>JAVTVY010033444.1:0-14734 GCA_036873755.1 Hanleya hanleyi
AGTTTCCAAAATATAGTAGCTATACTGAACACACTTCTGCAGATATAGTTGGTTACACTCAGGCATATAGGACAGAAATAGAAATTAAAAAATCTGTAAAGGGGCAGAACTCTATAAAATATGGGCAGAGGGAAGCCATTTTCGATAGGCGTCTGACTTAGCACTATATAAATAAGTGTTGAAAATTTGGTGGTTGTGTCTCAAGCGGTTTTGCCTAAAATGCGGTAACGGACGGACGTACATGGCGACGACAATACCCCCGAGGCCAAAATGGCCGAAGGGTAAAAACCAGAGGAAAAAGAGTCATCCTGTGTTTTTTTCTCATTGAAAGGACACCTGACTGGGTATCATTTGTCTGATTTCTGCTAGTGTTTTCTTTTCTATTAAAGATGTAAAAATAGAGATGTCCAATACAGGCAAATGTTATGTACATTAGTCATGATGTGATAATTCAAGTCACTGATAACTATACAGTTATTATGGCTGCTCTAGTAAAATTTTGATCATATTCAAAATGTGAACATACATGTACTATCACTGAACTCGGATTGGACGGATCCGATTTTCTATGATATGAACTAGGCCTACCTAAAATGCATAAAGGTTACATGTACATACATGTATACGTGTAAGCAAACTATCAAAAAAGAAGCTATATGGCAGATCCATGGCTGACTATTTTGATTTTCATACCGGTACATGGTCAGCAGGTTTTGAATTTACATATAAATGTTACTTGCCATGCTTGTAGCACCAGTCTGTCAGTAATACCTGGCTGAAAAACCCTCCACGGATGTTCCATCTCTTCATTTCTCCACCACATTCCTAAAATACGGAATGAAAAAAGGAATATACGTTGAAGAAATTCATGTATGTTGTGCAGATAATCTACCACATATTTAAACATGGCAAACCTGAAAGTGATCATCTGACATGATCTCAAATCATCAATGGCAACTGTATGTGACGACCAATGTCAACAGTATAGGAAATGAATACCAACAATACTCTGTCAGCAGTGTTTATAAGCTGTGTTGTGTTCCTGGAATCCTAGCCTGCTTTACAAACTGCTCAAAACTTTATACATGACCATGGGCCTATTCCACACTGGTAAATTTCAACTTTCTTTTCAATAAAAAATTAACCCAGAAAGATTAAGAAAATGAAAAAAAAAAATAATCATCAATATCGGTTTACTCAGTGATGTTAACGGATGCATGAGCTGTAATGGCACTGCTGTACCAGTGAAACATGGAATAGTTCCTGGAGCCGACTAGGGATCATTTGAAATTAACATTACACATGTGTCACATACATTTTACTTTCACTACACGAGGCCAAATTATGCAGAAGGCAAGCTACATACCGGTATTAAAGAATATATTCTGACAAGATCAGAGATTATGGAATACATGTAATTCTAAATTCTAAAGAATAATTCACTATTTGCATATATTGTAAATCATGTCTGGAGAGAGGCCTTCCAGTCTCACATGTGCTAGCCTACCCGATACAGGCGATACAGACAACAATGACCCCCATCAACCCAGGACACAGTGCTCTTCTTTTACGTAGATTTACCATATTAAATCAAATGAGAGGTGACGTAAAGGTGCGACGGTTATGAGAACGGTATCTTAAATTGCGCGTATTTCGCAGTTTAGAGATTGAAGACACATGGACCAGGCGGCGAGGTTGAAATATTGACGGTAAGTATAATAAAATGCAACCTAAAAGTATAATACGCATCTGTAACATCGATCAGTCGCATATTTGTTATCTTTGTGAGCATTATGGCCTGTTTCTGGGATTAAAATTGGCCGACAAGTGTTATTTTGAAGCTGTGTACTTTCACTATCAGTGCTTCCCAGACAAAGAAAAGGTTGTCTTGCGCATGCGCAAATACCCTGTTCAGCTCATGTCATTAAACGGCGGGAATGTTCCGACAGAAAATACGCTTTTGTATATCGCTTTAAGTGCATTTGCTTCAACAATGTTCAATGAACTAAATGCCCTTATTCAAATTTAGTTTCTTTCATTCTTAATCACCGAGTTGTACACTTATGATGATGTGTAGGTTTAAAAAATTATTCCAAATGAATTCTTAAGTTAATTTTCTTAGATGGGGTCATCTTTTTCCTTTTTTCCAGAAAGTAGCGGCGAGAGTTATTTGCCCTTGAGTGACTTGTGTTCCCCCGGTAATCCGGTATGCAACTGAACCAGACGACATTTATGTTTTTCCATTGTGCTACTTCCAATCCAAGGATTAATAAAATATATAGTTCTAGTGTATTCAAGTCTTTTGTGAAATTCATGTAGCATAGCTACTTTAGACGAGAAATGTCTGCTAACTGTATACTTGGACACAAAATTTGTACCACTCACGTATCTGTCAATATCTTTCAGCCAGGCATGCCAGGGCTTGTCCTTTAACAGTCTGTCGCCGTGTTTGGCACACAAAGCATCTCTCGACCATCGATCTTCTGTGTCATAGTCGATCAACCCGCCTGTATTCCACGTTAAAAAAGTTGCCAATTGTACACTATTTCCTTTACCGGTGGCCATAACAAATTGTATAGAAGGATCATCCAATTTCAGTCCAAATTAAAGTTCATTTACGTATATAGTTCAAAATCAAAAATGGCGGCTGAACTGGGTGCGTTACAAATTTTTACTCGGAAACGGACCGAAACACATTTTTGATAAAGTTGAATGCGATCAATGTAATATGGTACAATTTATTTAATTAAAAGAAATCAAATTGGTTTTAGATTATAGATAATCATGTATGTGTACGATAGGAAATGTTTTTGACGTAAATTGTCATTTAGAGCAGTATATTGAAAGCCACGAGAAATACGGATTCCGGACTAGAGTTCAAATTAGCATTTTGGATTGACTGCAGGCCACTAAATCTACCACAAACGAAAAAAGAGTTCTCCGTTCACCACGGCATGTCGTCTGACTCACAACAACAACAGATATTTTTGTTCTTTTGTACCGTTCTCGGCGTGCGCGATTTATCACGGCCCTGAGAATAAAATCAGGCGCGCTGTGGTGCGCGACCACACTCGCGCACCTCAAAAACGAAAGACTGTAAACCTGAAAATGAAATTTGAATTTATCGGTTACTCACCTGGTTCTGTCGCTTCCTTTGTACTGGCATCCATCCTTGCATCCTCATCTTGACAAGCATTTCCGTCCATTTATAGCAGTAATACTAGAATATATTTGCACAAAATTTCTCGCCCATGTCGAAGTTGTATAATATGACAAGAGACTGTTTTGATTAAAACCTTGCAAAACAGCATAACACCAAAGATATGATGGATAATTCTCACAATTTAGAAAATCTGTTTTCTTCAATTCTCCATAGACATTGCATTTTGCACACATGATAGTGAAAACACCTAAATTGTTCAAATAGAATTGCCCAGCCTTTGTGCTCATGGTATCTGTGATGGAGAAAGTCCCACTGTTCAGTTACAGACAGGGTGGCAAGTTCTTGCAGGCTAAAGGCCCATTCTCCTGGTGCGATTTGTAGTAACAACTTGTAGCATACAACTTAGTTGCATCGTGAGAACACTCGTACGATTTTAGTCACATGCTACAAGTCGTATGAAATAGAACCGGTCCTATTTCATGCGATTAATAGTTGCATGCTACAAATCGGGGGGATTCCCCCGCCGAGTTGTTACTACAAATCGCATCGTGAGAATGGGCCTTAAAGCATACACCCAAGTTCATATGCAAATATTCTTCCAAAGCCAAAGAACTGGGAAACACTGAAGGAATCAATGCAATGGGTTTGTAAATGCAGGTCACCTGTAGAATCCAGATCCCAATTTGTATGCAAATACTCAAAGCCCCAAACAAAAGTTTCTGCCAGTCAAGATTGTCAGAGGCAGCCTGCCACTCATTTACGTTTCAAAGACATGTTTCCTGAATAGACTGCAGTCACTGGCTTGATACAATGACTTTGGTTTAAATGCTTATCTGACAGGTATAGTGAATATTCATCCCCAAAATACTTTTGGAGAATTAAAAAACAAATGTTCAATATATTTCCCATTATACTGTAAATGTTAAATAATTTGATTAGTTAATATATAACTGTTGCTTTCTAAAATCTCTTCGACATGGGCGAAGCATTTCTTGGAAATATGTTTCAATATTGCTGTGCACATGGGAGCTCAAGCTTGTATCTTTGTTATATTTTGAGTGCCTAAATGGATGCCAGCACAAAGGCCTTAAGAAATTATTCTGGCAAACAATGGAAGTTTAACAGGCATAGTGGACTAAAATACATATACAGGATAGTATCATAACAAAGTTAGCCACAAAATTACTTAATTAGTCCGTCTATCGTGTCTTTATTTATTTTCTTAAGACCTCAATTTACAAACCAGATATAATAATAATAATAATAGAGTCTACATTATTGCAGACTCAATATTCATGTACAGGTGTTGTAGGGCATAGGCCTATGCAAAATAAACAGTGGGCCTACGGGTAACAATTAGGCCTAATATACACATGGCTCATCGATTTAATAGTTATGTCGGGGGGGAGACATCTAGTGTTTGTTCTGTCTGACTGGTTGGATGGATGGATGTCTGGATGTCTGTCCGTCCCCTTACCTTGTCTGCAAGATATCTTGAGAACTACTGGTTGGAATTTCACCAAACTTGGATGGAACTTCATTGGGATAGCCCCCCCCCCATTTGATTAGGTTTTGGTGTGTCTGTGTGCATTCATCCGTGTCGGGTGTCTGTCCATCTACTGGTACATGTATATAAGGCCTTGTCTGCAAGATATCTTGAGAACTACTGGACGGAATTCCCTCAAACTTGGATAGAAGCTTCATTGGGATAGCCCCGTCATTTGATTAGGTTTTGGTGTGTGTGTCTGCATTCATCCGTGCCCGGTGTCCGTCCATCCATCCATCTACTTGTACATACAGGCCTTGTCTGCAAGATATCTTGAGAACTACTGGATGGAATTTCACCAAACTTGGATGGAAGCTTCAGTGGGATAGCCCCGTCATTTGATTAGGTTTTGGTGTATGTGTGTATGCATTCATCCGTGTCCATCCATCTACTTGTACATGTATATACAGGCCTTGTCTGCAAGATATCTTGAGAACTATTGGACGGAATTTCACCAACCTTGGACAGAAGCTTCAGTGGGATAGCCCCCGCATTTGATTAGGTTTTGGTGTGTGTGCGTCCATTCGTCCGTGTTCGGTATCTGTCCATCTACTTGTACATGTATATACAGGCCTTGTCTGCAAAATATCTTGAAACTACTGGACGGAATTTCACCAAACTTAGATGGAAGCTTCATTGGCATAGTCTCTCATTTGATTAGGTTTTGGTGTATGTGTGCATTCATCCGTGTCCATCGTCCGTCCGTCCGTCCGTCCGTCCATCCATCTTCATGTACATGTATACAGTATATACAGGCCTTGTCTGCAAGATATCTTGAGAACTACTGAACAGAATTTCACCAAACTTGGAAGGTTCATTGGAATAGCTCCCTCATTTGATTAGATTTTGGTTTGTGCGTGCATTTATCCTTGTCCATTGTCCGTCCATCCATTCATCTAATTGTACATGTATATACAGACCTTGTTGGCAAGATATCAGGAGAACTACTTGACACTTATTTCTACATTAATTTTATAGCACTTTCCCTTAAATAATGTGCCCACTCAACGCAAGGTGGGAGGTTGGGGGGAAAACAACCAGCATAGGCTTCATGCCGGAGCGGCAACCCAAGGGTCAAAGCGGAACCTCTAGTTCCTTAATTGACGTGCGCTCAAAACTGCTCCTCTGATACTCTTGTAGAAATTCTTGGTATAATGTTCGTTGTAAATTTAAAGAGATAGTAGCGTGATTTTAATTGTTCGGGTAAACTGAACAGCATGGTCACTTGCAACATTTGCCAACAGATTTTCAAGTTTTGAAGTCTTGTATTTCATATAGGGATCAATATTGTCAGATTCTTCAATTGGGTCTAGTGAACAACATAAAAATAGGAAATGACTGAGATGACGTCGGATAACGTGACCAGGTATCCATGACGTCACGTTAGAAGGCGTCACAGTGCGATAAAAGTTCTAAGATCGAGTATGATGTTGCAAAGCATCATGCTCTGAATGTTAGTGCGCGTTCTGTGACGTCATCTCAGGCACTGGGGCCAAGTGCAGGTGCTGTTACGTTTTTCAGAGAATGTCAGAAGTGTGATTTCAATGCGTGTGATATTAAAAAATGAGGTCACAGAAAAACGTTCACCATAGTTGTTCTCAACTACTAAATAACTTTTACCGAAATATGCTTTTTGCTGAAAATTTTTTAAATGACACTATTACCTCTTTAAGGACAGCTTTCCGTCCAGTCTCCGTGCACCGGAATCTTAGCGGATAGCAGTTTCCGGTCCATTTCCACTGCATTGGAAACAGAGCGGAAACTGACATCAGTTTTTGTCCAGTTTCCATGTACCGGAATCTGGGCGGAAACCTAGGTCAGTTTCTGATCTGTTTCTGCTCAAGCGGAAACCGGCTGGAAACTTGAATAGCAGTTTCCAGTCTATTTCCGCTGGATTGGAAACATGGGGGAAACTCACGTTGGTTTCCGAGCTGTTTCTGCTCGAGCGGAAACAGGTCTGAAACTCCAGCACCAGTTTTCAGTCCATTTCCAATGCATTGGAAACAGAGCGGAAAATAACATCAGTTTCCCACCCGTTTCCGCTGAAGCGTAATCTGGGCGGAAATTTAAGGACAGCTTTCCGTCCAGTCTCCGTGCACCGGAATCTTAGCGGAAACCTATGTCAGTTTCCGGCCTGTTTCTGCGCAACCGGAAACAGGCTAGAAACTTGATAGCAGTTTCCGGTCCATTTCCGCTCCATTTCCGATGCATTGGAAACTGAGCGGAAACTAACATCAGTTTCCCACCCATTTCCGCTGAAGCGTAATCTGGGCGGAAATTTAAGGACAGCTTTCCGTCCATTATCCGTGCACCGGAATCTTAGCGGAAACCTATGTCAGTTTCCGACCTGTTTCTGCGCAACCGGAAACAGGCTAGAAACTTGATAGCAGTTTCCGGTCCATTTCCGCTCCATTTCCGATGCATTGGAAACAGAGCGGAAACTAACATCAGTTTCCCACCCATTTCCGCTGAAGCGTAATCTGGGCGGAAATTTAAGGACAGCTTTCCGTCCAGTCTCCGTGCACCGGAATCTTAGCGGAAACCTATGTCAGTTTCCGACCTGTTTCTGTGCAACCGGAAACAGGCTAGAAACTTGATAGCAGTTTCCGGTCCATTTCCGCTCCATTTCCGATGCATTGGAAACAGAGCGGAAACTAACATCAGTTTCCCACCCGTTTCCGGTGAAGCGTAATTTGGGCGGAAACTTAACAACAGGTTTCTGTCCAGTTTCCGTGCACCGGATTCTTGGCGGAAACAAAAACACCTGTTTCCACTGGTTTCCGCATCACGGAAACAGGCTGGAAATGGGGTGTTACAGTTTCCAACTGGTTTCCGCCAAGAATCCGCATTTTTGGAAACCAGTACATTTCACCCAGTGAGTGTGCTCAGCTTCACTGTTAAGATCTAATGATCTTCTCGTTGATCCCACCGCTGCCACCAAATTTGTTACGGAGCCTAAATATAACACCGAGCGGTAGCGTGTTGTGTAGGGCGTCAGGCGTTGTAAGGCAGGGTTATAGCCTTACGGTTCTGCAATTGCCGATCCATTCGGCTCCAGCCAGCGGGGGAAAGAGCATACGCACAACTATGGTATCAGTTGCAATCATTTATTGTGACATATGGAGATGACATGAGGGCGTACGCAGGCGTACGCCAGGACATTAGTTATATGGATCAGTACGGTTTTACCCTAACTCAGAGTGACTGACTACGTTAATCCTTATGTCGAAGAGTCACTGTTCTTATTCAGAATAGAACTATGGTCGGATAGCAGCAGTTAGACCGATTCCTTATTCAGGAACTTAGGGGTGAACTGTTTTCAAGAGCTGCCCGACCAGATCTCCTCTTCTACATCTAAATCCCGTATATTTATATGGAAAGTCATGCGATCTACACATGTGAACAGTCACGTGATCAAACAAATTGAATAGCATTGCAAGTAAACTATATCGCAGAAGAATGTTATATATACATACAATTTCGATAGTAATAATGCAAAAGTGGAAATAAACAATTAATAGACATGCACAAATATATGAGTTCACGACTACAACTACGGTATACAAAAGAACCACAAATCACATTGTTGTAGGAATAAACACATTTTATAACAAAGGACACAACATATATACAACAGTTATTTCCTCTTAATATAAGTCCAGTGAAATATCCGCAGTGTCAGTCCATCTTTAGCATATTTATCACTCTAAATGTCCAGATACGCTGTGGTCAACAACCTATATACAACAGTTATTTCCCCTTATTATACCATTAGAAGTCCAGTGGGATATCCGCGGTGTAAGTTCATATTTAGCATATTTATCACTCTGGATATCCAGATACGTTGTAATCAAACCATCTGGAGGAACTTTGCGTTTGGGGTAGAAGAAGGTGGAGGCGTCCCGATCCTGGGTGTAAGAGCGCATATGGTTCTTGACGACTCGGAAACCTTTATTGGTCCCACTGGCACTGGTCTGGCTCTGAAGTACATTGAGGTACAGGGTTTTGATGATGTTATTGTCCCGACGACTGACCCCTTTACAGCTGAATTTGTTGTTCCTCTCGCCATCGCAAACGCTTTTGAGCCCAGGGCGATCATGGCCGCAGCCTTCCACAGGCCGAGGGTTCTTTTAGATCATAGTCGTAATTGTCTTTTCTCGGCAGCCATTCATCCACGTTTTTCCGTATCCGCTGTTCCCGAGTAATTTCATCGTTTCCCCGATGATGGCTTTACTGGGTCGGCGTCTCCCTCTCGACGGGCAGTAGTCACGTCCTTTGCAAACTTCTCGAAACAAGCCTCGGGAGTAAACTCCATGACATGATATATTTTGGTAATTTCCAGTACGTGGCTGATATACCGAGGTAGTAAAGGAGTGCCCAGCGATATTGTTTTGCCCACATACTACCGATCAAAATACGCCGCGGTCGTGTTAGGTAGTCGTGTTCTTCAGCGTGTGCGCGCATATGAGCCCCGATATCATCTCGTCCCACCTCGGTGTTTTTGAAGATGGGCGGGCATACGGCAAATGTGTCTCTCCCGTGATCAGGGACGTGAATACCACATTCCACGAACCCGTAGAGGTCTCCCGTCTGAACAGTGCGTAGGATGTTAGCCATGGTGCTGACAGTCTGGTAGTCTGGTAGCCGATCATGGGCGTGTAGGATGGAGTGCAAGTCAGGTTGGCGGCGTTGCACTTGATGGAAATCGCATTCTCATAGTTGTACATAGGCGTAGCCCAACCTCCGGATATAGTCACGATTCTGGTCTATTTCTTGACGTAAGGTGGTTTGCTTCAGTCCACAGCGCTTCTTATAGCGCTCTCCTGTCAGCGAACACTCATGACCGTGCCAATAACAGCTATGGAACTGGAACACGGTCGGTATTATATTGATCATGGCGAATCCGTCCACGGGAAGGCGCCGATCTCGAATTCTTTTTTCCGTGTGGTTGCCTTGGTGACAGATAGTGACGCCTCGTCGCTGACTTTCCCAATCCAGCTATTGTTCTGGTTGATGTTTCGTAGAATGTTGGGCATTGAATTCCCGCCCCGCAGGGAACCACCGGGTACATTGACCTGTGGGCAGGGGTCTACTCAAACACGGTAGGTAGAGGGCATGGCGTCGAATCCGATTATTTTCTGACACATTTTTCTTTCTCGAACGCGGGTTAGCTCTTTCTCATAATACCGATGAAATATAATACTGGGACCGCCCACGATATTTCCTTTCAAACAGTCAAATATGTTGGCGTCTATCTGTTCGATGAGGGCGAAGAAAGTGGGTAAATACTGGAACAAATACCGCAGGGTTAGTCCGGGGATGCTTACACAGTCTTTAAACATGTCGACACCCATATCTCGGTAGAAGTCGGCCATTTGTCGGTAGCTTCCAGAAAAGGGACGACATACAGATTGTTGTAATAGACGAGGAAATCGCGGAGAGTCTGCATACCTTCACGGACCCACACCTGTTGCCGTTCGATACAGAAGGTGTCAGATAATGCTTCTCCTTTGCGATCGTTGTAGAAGGCCCCTTGGGGTGGAAGTTGCGTCTCATCCAGACGACCGAGACTGGTCATGTTGGTGTATGGAAAATAGCTTTTCCTCTGCGCACAGTCGTAGGTTTTTACCCACTGGATATAGCTGTAATTCGGCGCCAGGTAATTCCGTAGATATGGAAAGCGGATTGAAGTCGTGGATAGAGCGTTGCGGTTGTTGGTCTTCTTAATGATGTGTTCGATGTTTCCGGCTTTGGTGAGGTAGGGGTACAAGAATTCTTTGATCAAGCTCAGATCTTACCGTCCGGAATTGAACCCGAGGACGGGTAATTGGTTCATATATTCCAGTAAACGCAGTTTTAGTTTCTGAACGTAGGGTTTAGATGCTTTGGGTATCTCATCCTCGCTTTTGTCGTTAGTATCGTCCTCCCCATCCGATGTTGAAGTACATGCATCAAGTGCAGCTAATACATCACGTTAGGTAGTCGAGGCGAGATGTGCCGCACTGGCTTGACAAAGGGTCTCCAAATAGTCCATCATCCGGGTAATTAGTTCATGTGGAGCGCCAGTAAAGACTGAACAGACCGGGACGTTCTCATACCCGGGCACGTTGGTTTGAATACTCACACTCGAAGGAATGTGACGCTGGGTTCACTGGGTTTTGGCCGATACCTTCTCCATGGGTTCTAGTCGAGCTTCAAAATCGTAGCAGGCTCAGTACGGAAAATAACGGTGGGCCATGGGGACGTCAATACCTTCATCTGCCAGCTGTTAAAATATGGTGGGTATAATGTGTAACACGCCGCCGGGGAATTTTCGTTTGACAGTATTGTCGCTGGTTTTCTCGTGACGGTGTAAAATCCAAGACCGGTCAAATACGCGATGGCAGTTACTACAGCTGTATGACTGGGCATAGATATTCATGACTGCAATGTGCGAGAAATTCCCGCCAGTGTCCGTTTGGTACGAATTCAAGTTCATAGTTGGGTCGTACTTCTCCGGGGAACGATGCACGAGACGGGCTGTGAGTTGTGGCGCATCGGTCTGGGTCTTCCGGAAATATTATACCACCCAAAATCACTAAAGTATGTTAAGATATAGAGTATTTTCGGTTGTATCGTCCAGTGAACATAATTGAAACATCTGAAGATCGGTTTTTATTGAAACTCAACCACTTAGATAAAGGACTAGACGTTATTAATTTCCGTCCAATCCTGAATGATCCAGAGGTACGCAACACTGTACCAAACCATTTTAAGTTCAAAGAACCTCCTTACACTTCATATAAGCATACTAAATCTCCGGAACTCTCAGTTCGCGGCGCCCAGTTAACAGTTCCAAACTTCAGTTCCTGGCGCCGCCTCTGATCACCGGAAGTTGAAATGTATCACACCAAAAGGTCGGCCTTGACGAGTTCTCCAATTGTACCAAGTATGAACACTCTAGGCCTAATGGTTTCGGCGCTATGGAGCCAGTTAACAGATCGCGGTAGCAAGTTAACAGTTCAAACTTCAGCTCCTGGCGCCGCCTCTGATCACCGGAAGTTGAAATGTATCACACCAAAAGGTCGGCCTTGACGAGTACTGTAATTCTACCAAGTATGAACACTCTAGGTCTAATGGTTTTGGCGCTATAGAGCCAGTTAACAGTTCGCGGCGCCCAGTTAACAGTTCAAACTTCAGTTCCTGGCGACGCCCCTGAGAATCGGAAGTGGAAATTTTTCAGATCAAAATGTCGGCCTTGACGAGTTCTCTAAATGTACCAAGTATGAACACTCTAGGCCTAATAGTTTCGGAGATATGAGCCAGTTAACAGTTCAAACTTCAGTTCCTGGCGTCGCCCCTGATCACCGGAAGTGGAAATTTTTCACATCAAAATGTCGGCCTTGACGAGTACTGTAATTGTACTAAGTTTAAACACTCTAGGGCTAATGGTTTTGGCGCTATGGAGCCAGTTAACAGTTCGCGGGGTCCAGTTAACAGTTCAAACTTGTGTTCCTGGCGTCGCCCCTGATCACCGGAAGTGGATTTTTTTCACATCAAAATGTCGGCCTTGACGAGTACTGTAATTCTACCAAGTATGAACACTCTAGGTCTAATGGTTTTGGCGCTATGGAGCCAGTTAACAGTTCGCGGCGCCCAGTTAACAGTTCAAACTTCAGTTCCTGGCGACGCCCCTGTGAATCGGAAGTGAAAATTTTTCAGATTTAAATGTCGGCCTTGACGAGTTCTCTAATTGTACCAAGTGTGAACACTCTAGGCCTAATAGTTTCGGAGCTATGAGCCAGTTAACAGTTCAAACTTCAGTTCCTGGCGTCGCCCCTGATCACCGGAAGTGGGAAATTTTTCACATCAAAATGTCGGCCTTGACGAGTACTGTAATTGTACCAAGTTTAAACACTCTAGGGCTAATGGTTTTGGCGCTATGGAGCCAGCTAACAGTTCGAGGGGTCCAGTTAACAGTTCAAACTTCTGTTCCTGGCGTCGCCCCTGATCACCGGAAGTGGAATTTTTTCACATCAAAATGTCGGCCTTGACGAGTACTGTAATTCAACCAAGTATGAACACTCTAGGTCTAATGATTTTGGCGCTATGGAGCCAGTTAACAGTTCGCGGGGTCCAGTTAACAGTTCAAACTTCTGTTCCTGGCGTCGCCCCTGATTACCGGAAGTGGATTTTTTTCACATCAAAATGTCGGCCTTGACGAGTACTGTAATTCTACCAAGTATGAACACTCTAGGTCTAATGGTTTTGGCGCTATGGAGCCAGTTAACAGTTCGCGGCGCCCAGTTAACAGTTCAAACTTCAGTTCCTGGCGACGCCCCTGTGAATCGGAAGTGGACATTTTTCAGATCAAAATGTCGGCCTTGACGAGTTCTCTAACTGTACCAAGTATGAACACTCTAGGCCTAATAGTTTCGGAGCTATGAGCCAGTTAACAGTTCAAACTTCTGTTCCTAGCGTCGCCCCTGATCACCGGAAGTGGAATTTTTTCACATCAAAATGTCGGCCTTGACGAGTACTGTAATTCTACCAAGTATGAACACTCTAGGTCTAATGGTTTTGGCGCTATGGAGCCAGTTAACAGTTCGCGGCGCCCAGTTAACAGTTCAAACTACAGTTCCTGGCGACGCCCCTGTGAATCGGAAGTGAAAATTTTTCAGATCAAAATGTCGGCCTTGACGGGTTCTCTAACTGTACCAAGTATGAACACTCTAGGCTTAATAGTTTCGGAGCTATGAGCCAGTTAACAGTTCAAACTTCAGTTCCTAGCGTCGCTCCTGATCACCGGAAGTGGAATTTTTTCACATCAAAATGTCGGCCTTGACGAGTACTGTAATTCTACCAAGTAAGAACACTCTAGGTCTAATGGTTTTGGCGCTATGGAGCCAGTTAACAGTTCGCGGCGCCCAGTTAACAGTTCAAACTACAGTTCCTGGCGACGCCCCTGTGAATCGGAAGTGGAAATTTTTCAGATCAAAATGTCGGCCTTGACGGGTTCTCTAACTGTACCAAATATGAACACTCTAGGCCTAATAGTTTCGGAGCTATGAGCCAGTTAACAGTTCAAACTTCAGTTCCTGGCGTCGCCCCTGATCACCGGAAGTGGAAATTTTTCACATCAAAATGTCGGCCTTGACGAGTACTGTAGTTGTGCTAAGTTTACACACTCTAGGACTAATGGTTTTGGCGCTATGGAGCCAGTTAACAGTTCGCGGGGTCCAGTTAACAGTTCAAACTTCTGTTCCTGGCGTAGCTCCTGATCACCGGAAATTAGGTTTTCACATCAAAATGTCGGCCTTGACGAGTACTGTAATTCTGCAAATTGTTTATGAACACTCTGGGTCCTATAATGGTTTTGGCGCTATGGAGCAGTTAACAGTTCGTGGTGCCCAGTTAACCCAGTTCAAACCCAGTTTCTGGCGACGCCCCTGTGAATCGGAAGTGGAAATTTTTCTGATTAAAATGTCGGCGTTGACGAGTTCTCTAATTGTACCAAGTATGAACACTCTAGGCCTAATAGTTTCGGAGCTATGATCCAGTTAACAGTTCAAACTTCAGTTCCTGGCGTCGCCCCTGATCACCGGAAGTGGAAATTTTCACATCAAAATGTCGGCCTTGACGAGTACTGTAATTGTACTAAGTTTAAACACTCTAGGGCTAATGGTTTTGGCGCTATGGAGCCAGTTAACAGTTCGCGGGGTCCAGTTAACAGTTCAAACTTTTGTTCCTGGCGTCGCCTCTGATCACCGGAAGTGGAACTTTTTCACATCAAAATGTCGGCCTTGACGAGTACTGTAATTCTACCAAGTATGAACGCTCTAGGTCTAATGGTTTTGGCGCTATGGAGCCAGTTAACAGTTCGCGGCGCCCAGGTAACAGTTCAAACTTAAGTTTCTGGCGACGCCCCTGAGAATCGGAAGTGAAAATTTTTCAGAACAAAATGTCGGCCTTGACGAGTTCTCTAATTGTACCAAGTATGAACACTCTAGGTCTAATGGTTTTGGCGCTATGGAGCCAGTTAACAG
>JAVTVY010033445.1:0-14457 GCA_036873755.1 Hanleya hanleyi
TTATCTATCACTTATCCTTTCTAATACAGAATTCTACTCTTAGAATGGTATATTCCTGAATAATCGTACTCCCTTCCAGATGCGACTCTTCAATGCAATTATCACATTTAGGTCAATTTCTTCAACACAATTTTTGTCATATACTTTTTAAGACTCATAGGTGGGCTTGTTGATTTATGTATATGGAGTATAATGCAAAATATTTTGTATTTCTAAGAAAACAAATATTCTTTCGTACCTTGCTGTAAAAACACTGAAGAGGAAGGTTGCAATATATTGGGGTAATCCACAGGTGGTGTCATTTGTTTGCCCCTTGCTAATCTGGATTAAATGAGGGTCAAACAGAAGACCATTACCCCAACATAGCCACTCTATGCAACCTTTCTATTGTGTTTTAATTATTTGGTTGCTGCATGTGAGTAACATATTTTCTATTCAACATTATATTATTAGAGAAATTAATTATTGGAGTAATGAATTATTAGAGAAATGAATTATTAGAGTAATGAATTATTAGAGAAGAAAGTCTGCATTGTCTGCTTTATATTTGTGATGCAGGCCCGAATGGTGGCTGCCGCTACGCACAGTCTCTGTGAGGCAGCTAATGCGATGGTACAAGGGCACTCCAGTGAGGAGAAACTAATTGCTTCGGCCAAAGAAGTGGCAGGATCGACAGCTGCACTACTGGTGGCCTGTAAGGTCAAGGCTGACCCCAACTCCATGGCTATGCAAAGGTTACAGGTGAGAGTGTTATTTACCAGGAATGGTCGCTTTTGCTGATAGGACACTGAAACTAGGTAGGATATACCATGTATGTAGTAGATGTGCAATGGTCTATTTTTTCCTTGGGTTGTTACTTGCATGGGCCATGTCTGGAAATACTCGGCCTTCGTAATTCCATTATATATTTTTGTCCGGGGAATTTCTTTTGAAATCAATTGCAAAGATGCCTTTGCAATGTGATGCAAAGATTTGCAATGTGAAACATTGTACACTGGTCAGCAAGTTGGCAGTTCCAATATATCAGTTCACACAATTAACAAATATTGCTCAGACTTTTCTGTCAAACCAATTAGCTTTCACTACGTATATGTTGTTGATCAAGGCTAATGTTTGAGCTTAGTTCTCTCACTTCTCTCATATATAGGAAGGCTGAATATCTGCACTTCAGTTTTGGTAGCAGAATTAAGTTAGAGATTTTCTAGAGTCCTTGACCTCTTGTCTTCACAGGCTGCTGGTAATGCCGTGAAGCGAGCCACGGAGGCGCTAGTACGAGCAGCACAGCAAGCAAGGGATTGGCAGGAGGATGAGGAAAATCTCACCATCAACAAACGTATGGTGGGCGGCATTGCACAGGTAATTATAAACATCACCATAAACAAACGTATGGTGGGCGGCATTGCACAGGTAATTATAAACATCACCATAAACAAACATATGGTGTGAGGCATTGCACAGGTAATTATAAACATCACCATAAACAAACGTATGGTGGGCGGCATTGCACAGGTAATTATAAACATCACCATGAACAAACATATGGTGGGAGTCATTACACAGGTAATTATAAACATCACCATGAACAAACATATGGTGGGAGTCATTACACAGGTAATTATAAACATCACCATGAACAAACATATGGTGGGAGGCATTACACAGGTAAATAACATCACCGTAAACATGTGGAGGGAGGCATTGCACAGGTAATTATAAACATCACCATGAACAAACATATGGTGTGAGGCATTGCACAGGTAAATAACATCAGCGTAAACATGTGGAGGGATTACAAACGTCTAGTCCGTCATCCATAATTCAGCCGTCGTCCATTAGAGAATATCCGCGTCCATAATCCAAAGACCTATTCCATATAACAGTATTAGCACCAAATTCAAAAAGACAATCATAGTATACATAAACATAGGCTTGTTTCCTGCAAGAGAGAAGCGGTCAACAGTTTTCAATGATGCGGCAAGACATCATGATGTTCCAAAAATATCAAATCCGTATCGCTGATCAGTATTCTTAATCCATAATATTCGTTGCAAAGTCGTCATCTAAAGAATGATGTATCTCAGTCACGCTTTGATTGTGACTGTTCATATGATTACCATGAGGATCTTAAAGTACATGGGTTCATACGGGCCCCTAGCCCCGGGTTAAGCGGAATTAGACACAAGTTACGAAACGTAGCGCCATAGATCTTGTACGCTATCATTATTGCCTATGTATATTGGCAAGTATTGTTACAGGTCAGGCAGATCCCCGGCAGGTACTTGGTGACATGTAGCTTGGGGATTATTGGATGAACTGCAAAATCTGAGTAACCTGTTCCGTTCTCTGACTGAGAAATACTTGACATTGACTCAGTTCATCAACCACAATAACTAATCAACATCTTATATAATGGTGACAAATAAAACCTATTTTCTTGAATTTATTTGGGCGTGTTAATTTGAGTTTATTTATTTTGGGCATCTGGGTAACTGATTATTGACCAGAACTTGTTATATGAGTGACCTCGACTTATTAGAACCATATTGAAAATGAATGATCTTGACCTATTGAAACACTATTTGGAGATTAATGACCTTGACCTATTTCATCCAACTGAATTTGAATGACCTTGACATATTAAAACCGTAAAGAGGGTGTGTGACCATGACCTATTAGAACCCCATTGAACATAAATGACCGTGACATATTAAAACCTTAAAGAGGGTGTGTGACCATGACCTATTAGAACCCCATTGAACATAAATGACCTTGACATATTAAAACCTTAAAGAGGGTGTGTGACCATGACCTATTAGAACCCCATTGAAGATGAATGATCTTGACCTCTTAGAACTGTATAGAAGATGAATGACCTTGACTGATTAGAATTTTATTGAAGAGTGACCTTGACTTATGTTTTTGCCCCACAGGAAATCATGGCTCAGGAGGAGATCTTGAAGAAAGAGAAGGAATTGGAGCATGCTCGGAGGAAGCTGGCTGACATTCGTAAGGCCCGATATAAGGACAAACCGGAGGAATATGACTCCTCATCTTCCTTCTAAATACAACATCAACCTTCTCAGCTAGTGGAGCAAATACATCATCAGTGCCGGATATTTGTGCTACCAGTGCCTGAAACAGACATGTCTGACAGTGGAAGGAGTGAACCATCAACATCTGATATTTGTGCTACATGAATATATCAACATCTGATATTTGTGCTACATGAATACATCAACATCTGATATTTGTGCTACATGAATACATCAACATCTGATATTTGTGCTACATGAATACATCAACATCTGATATTTGTGCTACATGAATACATCAACATCTGATATTTGTGCTACATGAATACATCAACATGACCCAGATCATTGTGCTATTTTCATCAGTGACTATTCATACATGTATTAATACTAGTATTGACCAGGCCTTTGTATAGTCTACATGTATGTCTCTACCCTTACCTGGAGTATGTGTCAGAACTAGATCAGATCTCTGGTTAGGATCCTCTGGTCTGAGATGAGATGTGCTGTAAGACGTAGGATCAAACTGTTGCATGTTAGCGTCCTGTATCTTATAGACAGGATGATCTAAGTTATGATCCCATGATTCTGTCAGAGATCAGGTCTGCTTCTCATCTCATCTCATCATCACCACATGACTCACACATCACTGATCTCCATAGAAACTCCAGTCCTGCATCAAGGGATATCTGCCAATATTGAACAATTTGATTGGTCAATTCAATTTTTGTTCATAGACCTGTGGTATTGTGATTGGTTCGTGGAGAAAACTAGAGGAACATACCACCAATCTCTAAGGTTCTCTAAGGTTCATTCTTGAAATGCATTCTCCTGATTGAATCATGGACTTATCATTTCTGAGAGAAATCTGACTTTCCACGAATATCTGAGATCATTTCTGTGCTTCAAGTGTCTGGTGCTGCCTATTACTGAACATGTTTATATGTTTATAAGTAGTTGTTGTGTTGAACTCTCTAGCTCAGGCCAGGTCTTGCTTTTAACTCTGTGCCCATTGAGTTCAGTGGACACACTGTCATCAAGTACCAGTTACTTCCAACTTGCATGTATAACCAGGGAGTTGGCCACCCAAAGTATGGCAGCGAGGCCTGTTGTGTGTGCTGAACTTGTCCAACTAGGCTATGATCGAGCTACGCATAAATACCACCTTCAATTTACAACTTCTAATTTACATCTCTTACTAATGTTGCTTAGTGTAATGAGTTGTTTTATGCCCAATTTGTTTTATATACCGTGTTATAAATAAGGCTGCTTATGTTGATATCGTCCAGTGGATGGGAACTACCATGAAGATCATCTGCATAATGTGCACCATGATGCCTGGTTGTGTGTGCTGTAAACTATCCAATGTTCAGGAGTTAATTTAGAGTGTCCGAGCAAACATTTCTCATGAATACAAGAATGAGAGTGTGACATTGATTTAGCTCTTACTTAACCATGGTGGTACTGTAGGGACATGTGAAAACTCCAGCCTGGGAAATAGACAAGCTGAAATATTAGTGCAGATTATACTACAACATACATGTATAGTGTAAGCTGTTTGTTTGGTATGTTGATACAGAATGAGTTGCCTCGATGATCAAGTCTGATAATGCGTTAATTGTAGGATACTGAACTATAAGAATTGCTAACTTAGTGACTATTCATGATGGCTACAACATCTCATAATGAGACGTTACTTATGGATACATTGTCAGTGGTGGTTACTATAGTTAGGGACTAGTTTGAAATGTACATTAGCATGACATCTGTATACATGTAGTTACTAAGTGGATGTGTATCCATGCTCGTGTGTAATTCTATATTTTTATATGTGTACAATATTGATCATTGTGGGACTATTATAAATATGTTACGTACTTGTCTAAATTGATGGAATAATTGCTGTGGAATTATGGCTTCTGGAATCAATTGATCTGATACCCACCCCTCTTGAACACAATGATGTACACGTATTGTTGAACCTGTTTGTGTGTGATCTGTACTCTTGGTAACATTGAGTGGTGAGTGGGAAGGTCTTCAGTACTGTTCTTTACATTGACAAATCATCCCAGGGTCATTACACTTTGGGAGGCTGGTCGACATTGAAACATTTAATTTTATATTTATTGTCCTGTAACTTTTTTTTTTTAGACAGTAGTGAAATAAGGTCATATAACGGGATAGCCAGTTCGTCTGTCTAGCTGTTAACGTTTCATGTTTGTGTGATATCTCCAGGTCATGGATTCATATCAAACTCTGGGTATAACTTATCCATGGGACGAAGAGCAACCCTATTGATGTGCACATTTCAAAAGGTGGATGGTCAAAGTCACTGTTATCGAAAAATGAATAAATCATTGAAATTGTTATGTTGATGCAATAAGAACAGTTCAGAAAAGAAGCCGCCTACTGGTATTGATTTTTACGCATCGACCAATTTTGCTAGAAGGGTATTGTTTGCTTGGTCCATCCATCTGTCGGTCCCTCTTGCTTGATAACACTTTCTCAAAGGATTACAGCCAAGTTTCCCAAATTCGTGTAACATATATTATAACTGGGGATGGGTCAGAAAACTAGTCGAGTTCAGTGACCTTGACATATTTTTTCTCCAATCAAATTCTAGTATTGGTGATGACTTTTGAAGGATTACGTCAAGAGGCTCTCCAAATTCATACTACTTGTGTGATTGCCTTTCCAATATCACTGACCTCGACTTCTTCTATCAAGGTCAAGTTCTTTTTATTTCAGTATGTCCAGGGATCTTCAAAGTTACACTACAGTAGTAACTGGTGTTTGATTGTACGTAGTCGTTGACCGACCTTGACCTATTTTATCAAGGTCCAACTTTAGTTGCCATAATTCCCCTAATAATTCGATCAAAGGAAGTGCAGCAAAAATGACTCATATATGGAAATATTGTTCATGGCACCAGCTACAAAGTGTCACATTTTGCCATTATATGGCTTTTCTTCAATTTGGACGAAGACTGGTATTGTTGCTTTTCTCTGTGTTTGAGTAACAGAGTTCAAAAGTGAACTTCCTGTGATTGAATAATTAGGGGAATTACCATAACGGGATCTGTTTGAAGATTATGTAGGCCTTTTGGTTGGCTTTCCAAATTCAAACTGCTGGTGAAGTTTACAAACCTCGTCCTATTTTTTCAGGGCCAAATTCTAATTGCGTATAGTGATCTATCTTTCATATTATTATAGATGTAGGTTCTTCAAATTCAGATAATATGTAACTAGTGATGGATCAGTTTATTGGAGATGACTGACCAGGATGTTTTCTAGGTCAAATTCAACTTTTATGATATTTTATGAAGAAGCAGAGCTAGACTCGCAAACTTTAAGTCTTAAGCTTTGGTTCTTCGGTCAAAGGTGTGCACGGGTATATATTATCTGTAAGGCTTTCATTATATTAATTCAGTGCTTCTTTTTTTATCTTTTTTTATATTAATATGTCTGTTTGATATTGAGCATGTACAATACTTAATTAGACTTGATGTAACATAACATTCTCTGTGTGTGAATTCACATCTGATCTACCAGCAGGACTACTGGTTTGAATTGGTCAATGACCTTTACCTGCCCAGGAGAAGACAAATCTGAATGTCCTCCATCCTGACTGGTAGAAGTCCAAGATGACCTTTTAATGGTGAATGAGTTTAGAATGATGGAAATGAGACGCTCGTTACATGTATTCTAGCTCTGTGTCTGCCAGCTTCATTTCTTGGACATATACATGTACCTCGGCTACATTTACGGTATCTCGGTCTATGGGAAAGATTTGAAACAACCATCAAATACTGTCTCTGGGTCATTGTGAATGGGGTTCTTGCAGAGCTGAAGGATCAAGATTTGGAATGAGGTTGAACAATTTTATATAATGTTCAGGTATATTATAACAGTGATCTTTAAAATGGTCCCATGATAATCTTTGTATTCTGCAGTATTATTCTGAAAATAAGTCCTTCTTTCTGATTTGCAATACTTACCCAATTTTTAGTGAGCATTTGCTTGTTAGCTTATGGGACATTTGAGTATTCCATATGGAACGATGTTGGGGGACTGAAAAAAATCAGAATTGTTTGAGTACGCAATACTTATATCTGCCCTGCTTGGCAAGATAGCAGTTATTTTTGCATATAAGACAATATATATGGAAATGTCAACACATTCATTACCTGTGCATGTTATTGTTTTAGGGTATGGTCTGGTATCCCCCCGCCCCCCATATTGTTAATACATTTATATGCACAGGTAATATGTACAGGACTTGTTGAGTGGATGTCTAATTTAGCTAATTGAAGGAGGAGGTAATTGTTTGTCTATATCTGCATATACAAGTCTCTTTTTGATACGAGGAAATATTATGGTTTACAGCCTGATGAAGAAGAATGACAGACATTCTGCATGATACATATCAACCATTAGCTCTGTTGGTCGACTGTAGAATAGTTTGTTAATCTGTGCTGGGTTATATTCTTACCTCCATGTATGAAGTGTTCTACTAACCTACAGGTCAATAATGACTTGTATAGTGTGTACAATGGGTCAGGTGGTTATCATAATAGCTTTGTATATTTCACATGTAAGTATACTTAATTGTATAATAAATGTTATATATCAGTAATTCGGAGTCCAACGTCTTTTCATATATTTCATTGCTAGATACTGGGTATCATCCTCCTCACAGTGCATGCTCCATTTCATAGGCTCATTTATCATCTCTGCCTCCAATAGTGGAAGTTCACCTTTACTACGTTGCTATGGCGTATATGGGAAAACCCACATGCGCATGCTTCAGTTTGAATCCGGCCAAACAACAACTTCAGTTTTGCACCCGAGCGAACTACTTTTCATATGCTCTGTCCAGATAAACAAAATAACCTCCAGATAATTCTTTTTAACGCTCGTTTATACAGACTTGAAAAGTAATCAAAATGTTCGGCAAACATCTATTTTAATATATATGATGTCACTTCCGGCGATGCGCGTGCAGCCCTGAATCTGGTCCGAAAATCTGACTGATGGCTGGGGTATTTAATATTAGACCCCCGGCGAGGTGATTGACTGGGTATTCGTGAATCCATAATATCTTTGTTGTCCGGCCAATAACTTTTGACAGGATCCCAGATGTTGTTAAATATGGCCACTGCTGCCATCTTGGATTTCTCATACATGTTCCTGGGATATCTGATGTCCAGGCATGAATCGAAATGCTCAACAGATTCTTTTCATTTTTTTTTTTTTTTTTTTTTTTTATCTGCGCTTTTACATAAAGTGGGAGGAGAATATGGAAATGATGTTTTTGTCTATCCGTCCAACCCAAAGCTTGTAAACACATTTATCTTGTTCAAGTTCACTCAGGATGGTAACCTTAAAAAATAGGTCAGTGCCAGAGGTCAATGTAATTAGCAGTAATATTTGCTTGTGAGCACAATATCTAAGGGACAACTTGACCTACATGTAGTTGTAATTTTTTCCTCCTGAACAATATTTGAACAACTCGACTACACAATTATTGCTGCCTCGTATAATCTGCCTAAAAAAGTTCACTATAGATCCTTGTGGAGAGAATTTTAGTGGTGATGACAACCTGCCCATTCAGCCAGACTGGCGAGCGGAGGACCTGCTACATACCTTGCCACCAGTTATCTGCAGGCCTTCAATTATGTCCTATAAGTCCTATATTTTGCCCGGAGTCTCTTTCAAATTATTAAATTACTTCAGGGGTTATTCTAGCTCAAAATTTATGATATATTCAATTTTCGAAAAGAGAGCAACTTGATTTTTTTGCGCCCCATGTGTAAACTCAATGTTTGTTGCCTAAGTCTTAAACCTGCTTTAATTAATACCATTAATCCCTTATTAATTGCACAATCAAACGTAGAAAACGGAAGTTTAAAAGAAAAAGTTAACTCCCCTAGGAGAGAGTTGTCCGCCCCTAGGAGAGCTCTCCACTCAAATCCAGCGTGGTCACTATATAGGCGACTGCAGCCTCATTTCTCATCCTCTTTCTCTTGTTTGCTCGAGCAGTGCACATCTAGGGAAGTATTCAGAGGCAATTTTACAACATTGGTTGTTGTTGTCTCGCTGGTGTAATATCCTTTATCAAGTCTTGTTTTTGTTATTCATTCGGAACTGACTTACTGTATTATTATGTCTGAAGTTCCGACTGGTATTCCTTGTCGTACGTGCGGGGAAAATTTATCCCCTTTAGACGCTCATTCGGCTTGTTTGTCTTGTAAACATTTATGTTACCTGGCGTCCACGTGCGCGGAATGGGTATTATTGAATCCGGCGGCCTGGAAGAATTATGCCCAGGCCCGTCGGGTTTTTCTGTTACATGCTTGTGATGCCCCGTCTTTGTCAGAGATCGACAGACGGGTCTTAGAAATTTTCTTTGGTCAATGATATGAAGTGTATTGAAGTTCTTGACCGAGCTGGTCAAGACCCAGAGTCTCCCGTGTCAGTTTCTATACCACCAAGCAGTACCGTCCTATACGATGATAATTCCAGGTTGCTAGACAGTTTGACCCGGTTCGGAGTTTCATTGTCTAGGGTCGATCCAAATCCAGTTCCTTTGTTACGCTTAACAAGGCCAGGTCGGTCAAGCCTGGCCAGTCTATTGTTCCCGTCGAACAAAAGGAACCTTCACCCCAGGTTATTTCTCCTTTACCTATCGGTTCACCACATGTATCTTCTTGAAGGAAGAAAACAAATAAACGGTTAAATCTACATAGTTTATTTAATTCCGTTCCCGATCTATTTGTTGGGGCGAATGTTGGACTTCTTTGAGTCGGACGTATTTGGTATTTTCCGACGTACGTCGCTAAATATTGGTTTTTGGCGGAGATTTTAAAATTCTCTTGAAATGATCATCTGACGATGTTATTCTAGAAGTCATTATGAAATTCTCCATGTGTAACTAATGACACAGTTCCCCGGGAATTATGTCGCAAACTTTGTGTTGCGACCCGGTGTGTTTATTGTGGGCTTTTATTGGCTCCCAACATTCCGCGGTCGGTATGTGAGCCTATTATGTTGTACTCTGAACGAACAGGTTTTTGTTTCGTCATGATTTTATCCATTAAATTGTTGTATAAATCCTTACCAAGAGTGTGAGTACGACCCTGGTTTGACGCGGGAGGTTCGTTTTTCCCCTGCCGGGGAAATACGATTCTTTATAAGCCGTCCGTCATTGTTCCATGTGATTATTGTTGTTTCGGACTTTGGTAGTTCGTTACTTTCATGCATTCAATTCTTTGGTCCTGCCAAGAAGGTAATCTCTTGTTATATCAACTATTATTGTGTAATTTTGATATCCTGTCTTCAAGAGAGAACTTATGGGGTTTTATTCTACCTCTCATGTTTATGTGTTTGTTGTTTTTGTGTACGTAACCACAACTCAACTCTTTATAAACGATGCTATAATATTAACGTAATGGATATTACGGGACTTCAATGCTACGACTGTTTGTTGTATTTTATTGAGCATCTTTGATGATCTCTTTGTGATTAGGTGCGATCTACAAAGGGATCTCGTGTTGGTCATCGTGAGTATATAATCCGATTACCCACTGTTTATTATGAAACTGTATTATGCCTTGGTATACAAATTTGTTTTATACATGTGATTTGTTTGTTTCTCACCAAACTGGTTCCATCTGTATACTGTATTTTGCGTATAATTCAGATGGAGTTATGCACTAATTTTAATTTCTTCACTATGAGAAAATTTTAAAATTACTAGCGTGGTGGGATTGTTTGTTGACCGGCCAAGGATACAAGCCTATTGACACGTAAGTCGTGAAGTCTTCTATGCTTTCTTTCTACCAAGTATCTGGGACGAGTATATTCGTCCCAGCATGTGTATTATCGGTACAGTTTACTAGAGCATCAAACTGCTTTTTAGTATTGTTCTTGCTGTTGTTCCTCTTCTCGACAATTTGTTCGTGTTAGGTCATTTGTGGAAGCTGAGGTGGCCAAGTGGTCTAGGCCGCTTGCACTTACTGCTGGCGATTTGGTGCCAAACTCTGAGGACACGGGTTCGAGTAATGTGTAAATTTTGATAACCTCACTTTCCTGCCGGCGAGAGACTTTAAATGTTTTTCCTCTCTTTGTTCTCAGCGCCGTCTTCTGCACTCATGGAAGACGATTGTGGACTGAGAGTGGTGTGACTTGGCGATCACTAGGCCCGGAACAGATTCTGCCTCGACCGGTCTTAGGAACGGCCAAGATAAATAAGCCTTACCAAGTAGACTGTATATCCCAGTGGTTGAGGTTCTCTCTTGGTATAGACGGCTTCCCGAGTAGTACCAAAACACTTCGTTGCGGTACTCTCTCGGGGGGAAACTAATAATTTCCACACCACAAGCACAGCTACATGGCTGTGAACAATCTAAGAGAAGTACATCAGTATCTTATTCACATGTTTAACCTTTTTATGTTGATGACCAAGGTTTCATTTGTTGATTATAGATTGTTTCAAAAAAGTTGATTTCCTGGAAAAACTTCCTTGGTCTGGATGTCGGTTGTGTCACTATTTGGTTATTAATAGTAACATTGTTGTAAATGTTTAATATCCTCTCCATATGAAACTCCTGACGGAATTTCTTATACAGGAGACAGATTATATCGGGAGAGGTCATAATGTAACCATGTGCGCTGACACGTTACTTATGTTCACTGACACAAGATCCATTAATCTCATTTATCTCATTGAGTTACATTTGGTGATTAACGAGACATTTAGTATGTTCATCTCTTTTAAGA
This sequence comes from Hanleya hanleyi, assembly GCA_036873755.1. Taxonomy (NCBI): domain Eukaryota; kingdom Metazoa; phylum Mollusca; class Polyplacophora; order Lepidopleurida; family Hanleyidae; genus Hanleya; species Hanleya hanleyi. The sequence continues at coordinate 11,813 of JAVTVY010033445.1, forward strand.
GAAGGAAATTTATTACAGTCGACTACGGGTTACTGTTTGCAACGCCGTTTTTCTGTTACGTCGTGTACTTTTATAAGTTTGTATTCTGCTCAGTTATGAGCATGTATATTCATTAAGTATTGTGAACGGGAAATCTCTACGTTGTTTATCATACACAACATTTTTCACACTATTTTCACATTACGCTTTACACCGTTATATGTCTCTCCTACACCTGTGCGTCGTCCTATTTCATCGGTTAGACGTTTCCAGTACGCCATATCGCCGTTGTTACGTCATTTCTTCATCTGCTAGATACATATTTTATGTCCATTCATCGGCACTTCCTTTGATTCTCCATCGTCGGTCGTCGGCGGAGGGGAAGTCCGTTCGTTTGGCGTCAACCGTCCACTGGTATCAATTCCCCTCGGGTTTTTCACATTGTGATTTACTTAGCTTCGTCGTTACTCTACGAAGAGAATTCTGTTCAGACCTTGTTGTTTCCAGTCTGGAGTTCAGAATATCAAAATTTGTATTCAAATCAACAGTATTGGTCTAATTCTGTTATATGGTATAGGTCTTTGGTTTATGGACGTGGATTTCCTCTGAGGACGACGGCGGGATTGTGAGTGGCTGACTAGTCATCTTTTATTGAATTCAGCAGTGTTGTATTAACACAGATTCATGTTGATTTTACACACAAACGTTATGTTGAGATCCATTTACCTTAGGATTGTGCTTAAGCGACACAACGTTTTTTTGTGGTGTACTTGGGAGACAGTTTTTTTCCGACTTTCTCCTTTAAGTACCTTATTTCTGTATAGACCGTTACACCAATGATTAGACTTTGACAGTGTAGTTCTGTCATTCATCCTTAGGGTGGTTGGTTATATGTGGGACCTTACTCACGGAGTTCGTTGTTCGGGTTCGGTCTCTACAGCGGATTATTTGTCCTGGTGCTGAGGTCGTGATACCATTCCCGACTCTATTTCTCTCGTAATTGACTTCCTCCTTCAACTTCACCGGGATAGGAAGTCTCAGTTGAGCAACAGGGGAGGCTATCGTCTGCTCTGGCTTGGGGTTACGTTTTACTTACCAACATTAGCCTTATTGATAATGTCTCTGAGCTTATTCGCGCCGTAGCATTACAGTCGCGTTGTACTCGCCTACTGTTACCGGAATGGGATATCGGGTGGCGGCGTTTCTTTAGCGTCCAGAGTCTCTGAACTTCATGTTCTTGAAAGATCTTCTATTTCCTGGAGGACGATCTTCGGTTATGTCCTGTTCAAGCCATCCGCCACTATCTTACTCGTTCCGGTTCCGTCACGGTTCTCGACTACGGTTATCATGTCCCTTCCCCTGTCAGCAAGGCTTCATATTTAAATAAGCCGTGTAGTTGTTTAAGACCATAAATTAGTCTTTCCAATGGGCAGAAGGTAGATATTCCATTGACGCCCCCACTTGCTTCTTCTATGTGGCCATCACTACACATGGCCTTTGTGGAAGAACTTATCCCTCCATGACATTGTCCAGTCTTGTGTCTGGACAGTAAACTCCACGTTCACAAATTTTATATCTGTATGATATGTCAGTGCAGTCAGATAATGTGGCCACGCTTGGGCCACTAAAGGCTGCCCAGCACGTGGTTAGTTTCTTTCAAGAAAAGAGGAGGGGGCGAAATTTGTCACCATTGCAGCAAGGCGGCCATCTTGCTTTTCATCAGGATCGTCTTGAAGGAAGGAATAAGTCTGATAGGCGACCATGGACTCTCTAATCATCAATCTAAAATGTATGACGGTTGAGAGTTTTAGCTTTTCCTTAAACTACGGTTTTACTTGTGTCTTTCAGCTTGAACTGACTACCTTCTGGATGATCTCAGCTGTGTTTCATACGCTCAACTCACAAGACAAGTTGGTCGTAAGTCGTTGGTGGACTGAGTATGAAGTGGCTTGGCGCCCTCTAAGACCAAGAAGACCTAACAACCCGGGTGGGAGAGGATTCTGATTTCTTGGTAGAGTTTGACATATCGCACCACGAGCACAGCTACATGGATGGAGGCACTCAAGAATAAGTATATTTGTATCATATTCATGATTGGCCCTTTTCGATTCCTAACCAGGGTTTTTCTTGTTGCTTGTCTCAAGTTATTCCCTTATCTGTGTCATCCCAGCTACTTGGGTAGACACTCAGGAGATAGGTTAGATTAGTATCTTCCATTACTACTCCATGGTTACCCTCTGCGTTACCGGCCAGGTTTCTTTTGTTGAGATTTATGAAAGAGCCTGCCCCTCCTTGACATTGTCCAGTCTTGGGTCTGGACGGCGAACTCCACGTTCTCCTTTTCTCTATCTGAGAGATGTCAGTCCAGTCAGATAGGATGACCACGCTTGGGCCGTTCATGGCTGCCCAGCACGTGGTCAACTAAATTCCAAAAAAGGGGGGGGGCGGCAGTATGAATCATCACAGCAAATCTGCATTAATTGCTGTATCATCTCATCACATTCATATTATTGGTCCACAATTGATTGATCTCATATTGAAGGTAGAAATAAGTCAGATGGACGACCTTGGATCCTCTAAAGAGATGTCAAACACTGTATCATCACCCTAAGATGTATGTATCCATGGTGAGTGTGATCTTTACCTTAACTGCGGTTTTTGATTGT
>JAVTVY010033446.1:0-13642 GCA_036873755.1 Hanleya hanleyi
CGATGTGGTTGTCGACCACGTCCGAGTAGACGTAGAGTCCGTACATACCCGACGGTAGGACCAGCGAACGTCTGTAGATCGAAACCCAGCATTTGCTGTAGGATAGGACTCAGTACGACACTCACGTTGGCGGTGAGGATGAGCTGTGCCTTGTCGTTGTGTGCGTTGTAATCGAAGTCCACGTGATTCTTGAAGGGAAAGGTTTTGATGGGTTTTGAAACATTCGTGACCTCCCGTAGAGCCTTATAATGCAACAGTCTTGTCAGCCCCTCCATGAACTCCTTGGGAGTATCGTATTGGCCTTCGGGGAGGGTGAGTCGGGTGTCTTTGCCTTCGTAGGTCACCTCGTACCACACGTCATTGGCTCTCACGTTGTACCACGAGTAAGGGTATTGGATATCCACGAGGCCACATTCCCAGCGTCCAGGTAAATGCAACGGTTGCGATAATTGGGTCACGTACTTGGCCAAGGTGTTGTCAGGAAACACATCCAGCGAACTGTTACTGGGTAGGGTGAGGTAAAACATGGCGACTGAGCTGTCCTGCTGCTGCTGTTGGTTTTAATAGGTGTCCCAGGCCTTGGGCGGTTGTGTCCGGCGTCGTGTTCGTCTCGGTGACTTGCTACGTGTCACGGCTCTGGGAATGTGGGGTGTCTTGATCAAGGGTGGTTTTGTAAAGGCGTGAAAAGAAGGTGCCCGTTGTGGTGGTGTTTTGGGGGGTGACTCCGGTTCCCACTCGGCTTCCCAAGAAGGTAGTGGGCCACTCGGCGATTGCTGGGTCCGCTGCATCCAGGCCCAGCGCTGGGGGTTCCCCACCAATTCCTGTGGTACATGCATGTCTTTCAAGCCTTGAGCGAAGACCTCCCATCCTCGAGGATCCGTGTGCGACCTGCGTTGACACATCAGGTCATTCACTAAATCCGTCATGTGGGTACCGGGGACCACTTGATTCTGTACCAGTAGTTCGCCTTTATCATTCCAAGTCACGTTAGGATTCTGTTTCATCCGTTGTAATACCAGGCCAGCTTGTTTCTTGAACGATGCAGGTACAGTCTTCAGGACTTCGTCTTCCACCCACTGTGGGGCTGTGGGTGGTACCCCTGGTAATGGCTGCTGTTGGAGCGGTGCTGAGGTCGGCGGTGTGTCGCGTGGTGGTGGTGCTGGGGTAGAGAGGGTTTTGTATTGGTCCATGAACGTCATGTACCGTTGAAGCGTCTCATTGTACCGTTGTACTTTCTCACTGTCGCTTAACCCCAGTCTCTGTAAGATCTGTTGCATCTCTCCATCGAGGGTGTTTATGGTCTTCACCGTAGGTGGGACAGGGTAGGGCGATTGGAGGTTTTGAAGGAACCGTGGTTCGACGAGGACCATTTTTTCGTGTGGTTCATTGTCGGCCGAAGAGTCCACCCAATACTGGATCCAACACGGAAGCGGCCAACGGTGCTAAGATGGCCCCGAGAAAGCCGTATTTCTGTAACACCTTTTTCTTTTGTGTTTGAGAGACTCGCTTCTGGACTAGGGTTCGGAGACCTGTCTTATGCTTGGCCAACTTGGTCTTCTGAGCCGGAGTCAGTGGTACGTTGCCTTTTAGCAGGTTGTACCCGATCTCGTACAGACAGCGTACAAGGTCAGGGTCCGCACCGCGTACAATGGTTCGGACCAACTCGGATGGGGCCGTCTTCAATACACGGAGCGTCTGGGCGTGCTTCCGTACTCGCGCAGACATCATGTACAACTAATGCTCGAATCCACAACTCTGCCCTTTTTATCTACCCAGAGAACAGAGACAAAGTCAATCATGCTGGCGTGCTGACATAGGCTACGTCGTAAAACACACCTCCGTACAACACACTCAGCAGGGTTAGCACTATCACCACAAAGCCCACTTGCGCTTTGCGCGTTTTGGGAGACGCTGTGTTCAGAGGCAGCTGCTGTTTGTCCATAGCACTGTGATCGAACGTGGAATGAAGGATGACGGCAGTGGTATCTGGCTTTATAGTCGTTTCACCTGGTTGGCAGCGACCCAGGAATTGAAGGAACTGGGCCAGCCTTGCCATTTGACGAAATGAAACAGTTTGCCACGTCGACGTTCCGTTTTCAAAATCTGCTCCACCCTGTAGTAGTCTTGCTTTGTTTTTACGACAGGCTGTAATTCCGTCTCGTAAAACGTCCCTAGCAACGGTTCCCCTTGAAGATCTTCCAGTTCATAGACACGCTGCTGTCGGGGTAGGCGCCGTTTAATCAGGAAGTGCTCATCGCTCCAGTTGGGCAAGTAACTTTTCTCGAATTTGCCCTTGACTTTACTGATCCGTACAGGGTCCCCAACCTTGTACACCTCCTTCGGCGTTCGCTGCGATTGCCTGGGGTACAAGACACGCCGGACTTGGGCTTCATTGTGTTGGGTCACGGTAATGGGGGCTCTCTCTATACTCCGGTGATAGGCTCGATTGTAACCACTCACAAGTTTCAGGAGAACATCGATGTACCGCCTTGTATTCTTATAGGTGAAATATTTATACATGCGGCCTTTGAATGTCCTGTTGAACCTTTCCACCACGGAAGCCTTGGTCTCGTTGTACGTATGGAAGAAAAACACCTTCTGGGCTTTCAGAAACTGTTGGAACGGTCTGTTGAGGAATTCCGTGCCTTCGTCGGATGGCAAATACAAGGGCTTGCGCCCGGTCTTGAAGATGTCTTTGAACGCCGCTATGAGATTCGCCCCCGTTTTCGTCCGGATGGGTACCACTCACGCATACTTCGACAGGATATCGATGCACGTCAAGATATACCGATTCCCATCGTTGTGTTTGGCAAAGGCGCTCATATCGACCAAATCCGCTTGCCACTGGGCATCTAGTCCTCCCACGATGACCCGGTTTCGTAGAAAATGGCGACGGACAGATCGATGTAAGGTATAGGTGTCTTGTTTTCTTAACCAATCTCGGACTTGGGCACGTTGTATCCCCTGGGGTTTGGCCGCTCGATAGAGAGCCGACAAGGCACTATAGGCCGCCGGACTGTCAGGACTGTAGTATAAGTTATCCAACACCTTCTCCCAGCGCTTCATGGTGACAAATGATGATGGACCCTGGCTCTATCGTTTATTTATAACGGGTATATCTTGGGCCGGAGTTTCTTTCTGATTTTCTTCGTTGGCTTCCACAGTGTCCATGGTAAATGACCAGTCCAGCTCGTCTGATGACCGCTTGATAAGCACTTGATCCACATCTACCACGGCATCGTCCAATGCAGACCATAGATCAGGGTGAAGGGTAAAATGCACTGTACCTCCATCTAGCCGAGCCAGTTGAGCAAAGAAAGGGCCGCGTCGGATGTACACATCGTGACACAAGTGGATGAGGTCGCCATCCAGTTCACCAGACAACACCCGTTTGAATTTGGTCCAGCCCTCCCGGGACAGACGAATATGAGCCGGGCACGGTTGTGTAGGGTCTGCATCACAGATGTCTCCTACCTCCTCCATGATATCGACCGTATGCGCATAGACGTGCAGGAAGACCTCGGGGGTCAAGCTGAGATACGCCCGTACTGCCTCCGTCATGATCAGTACGTGAATGGTACAAGATTTGTACTGTCTCTCGTATTTATAGGGAGAACCCCGTGAGATCAAAGGATCGGGTGGTCATGTCACTGGGCTGACTGAGTCTAGCCGGGTAATCACTGGCATCGTCGTCTGCCTCCGCTTCATTGCTAGAAATTTGTTCATTGGGTTCTGCCGCCGCTTCTATCAGGGCACGAGCCCACTCCAACTCGTCTGATGATCGCTCGTCCGGTGTAAACAGCTGGTCCACAATAGGCACCACTTTCTCGAAGGCTGTCCACAGATCGGGGTCTAGGGTGAAGCCTCGCGTAGGGTCTTGGTAACGGCCCAGGCGTGGAAAGAAGGGTCCACGGTGTACGTAGATGGCATTGTCTATGTGGATGAGGTTTCCGTCGAGCTCACCACTCAACACCCGTTTAAATTTAGTCCAGCCGTCACGGTGTAGCGTAACCGTATTCGATACGGTCTCAGCGCGCGACCAGCAAACATCTCCACGGTCTTCCACGAGGATGACTTTATCTTCATAGACGTGTAACCCCACCCGGGGTGTAAGGGGAAGGATGGTTCGTAGAACTGGTGACATGGTTCACCCAATGACGAACGGTGAATGACACACCCTCTGACTGTCTCTCGTATTTATGGTCAGGTCCCTCGGTGACATGGTTGACCCAATGACGAACGGTGAATGACGCACACTGTGACTGACCCTCGTATATATCGGTTGCACATACGCGCATCTGTGAAGGCTCTGAAGAGCCGTTCTTTTTCTGTCGCTGTCAATGCCACAGCGTCAGGGTCAGTAGGGCACAGACCATGACTAGGCCAACGAGCCGTCGCTGGTTCCGGCGTGAACGCTCGTGATCGATAATCCGGGCATCAAGGATGGCTGCCATAGTCCAGTAGAGGTGAGTGATAGCACACCTCTCCATCTTGTGCACTCTGTCGAGGACCGCTTCTGTGAACTCTTTCAGGATCTGGCGTCGCCCCTCGTTGTCGTCGCCATCTCCAAACATGGACCGAACCACTGCTCGGTAACCCGTGAGTGAATTAACCACGGTCGCATGCTGTAAAATGGGTGTCCGTCATGGCTCTGTAACCGTAGGAATGGGGGTGTGGGATACAGAGGGACGTGTTTTATAGACCATGTCACACATGGGCGCCTAGACGTAGCTCTACGGGTGTAGTCCGTGATACGTACTATTCTGATTGGTTAGTCCAAAAAGAGCGCAACAACAACAACAAAGATTACAGGTCAATCCTTTTATTAGCCCCTCCATCACAGCACATCCACGCTGGAGGAACCAGTAGGAAACATGATAGGACATGTACTGATCTGTCTGAGGGGTTTTCCCCGCCAGAATTTCGCTGACGTCCGTGTCTTTTCGGTGACGTCCGTGTCTTTTCGGTAACGTCCGTGTCTTTTCGGAGACGTCCGTGTCTTTTCGGTGACGTCCGTATTTTTCGGTGACGTCCGCGCCTGCATCCGGGTACTTCTATGTAGGTGTATAAAGTGGGAATTACAAGCGTTTAGTCCGTCATTCATAATCCAGCCGTCGTCCATTAGAGAATATCCGCGTCCATAATCCAAAGACCTATTCCATATTCCATATAACAGTATTAGCACCAAATTCAAAAAGACAATCATAGTATACATAAACATAGGCTTGTTTCCTGCAAGAGAGAAGCGGTCAACAGTTTTCAATGATGCCGGCAAGACATCATGATGTTCCAAAAATATCAAATCCGTATCGCTGATCAGTATTCTTAAAAACTAAAGAACATATCTAAAAGAAAGTTGATGGTTGGTAAGTGTTACATATGGCCATGCTGTAGTTATATTTTTGAATTGTTACGTAACAAGAAAAAGTGGTTATCTCCCTTTTAATGTTTTTCAAAACCCGGTATTTTATAAGGAAATAAGCTACGGCATTGATACTCCTAATATTTATGAACACTTTAATGACCGAAAAGAATGTGACCTTAACTTTGACCTTTGACCTCCAGGAGCGTCTCTATATGAGTGCAAAGTTTGGTGGTGAAATCTTGAACGGCTAATGTGATCAGCCTAAAAATAAGGTCACGTGACCTACATCATGTCACAAGGTCACCACTTGTCTCAAAACTCGGCCTTGCCCTTGACCTTTGAAGTAGTAAGCATCCAAATATCGAAAATACGGCTTCCATTTTCTGAAAAACTAACGCACTGACAGTTACAAAACAATGAAACAATAGTGGGCACAATATTGTCTTTCTTTTGGCGCTATTTATAAAACGATCCGATGTGATCTTGACCTTGAACATCGCACAATGTAAAAAACATTGATCGCATTTTTCTCAAAAACTACAACATGCAGGAATCTGTAATTTAGTACATTTGTTGTGCATGATACAGGTATGACGTCACTGAATTTTCAACGTGACCTTGACCCTGGTTTTTTAGATATGGACCCCGACAATTTTCAGACTACAGCGCCATAACTTGAAAACTGTTAGAAATTCTAACTTGAAATTTGCACATGAATGTAGGTCATTACATGAGGTAACAGAACATCAGTAGAACCCATAAAAAGATATCAGAAAGATTGGGAGATAATTAGCCATTTCTGAAATTTTGGATTTATTCAAATTTTGCGAAAATTATACATCCAATCATCACTATTTTTAGGGACGATTGAGGGAATATATAAATGTATTTGCCTATGAAATTTCAAGAATATAGCTTTGATAGGTTTAGAGATATTAAAAAAACAATTTCCCGAACTATTAAGCCGTTAAATGGTCACATGTTGATTTCATCTATTCAATGGGAGTTGTCAATTTCGCTATAGCGATTCGGCTGTAACACTCGAGGCATCCGGAGTTCGCGATTAAATAAATGTCGTGTTACATGACGGAGCTGGCTCATCTTTTTGGAAACGCTATAAGTCTTGAATCACAATAAGTACGGACTTCTAATTTGTTGCCTGTGACTTCCAATAATGAGTTCTTTCGTTGACAATGACTCCGTACAGAGAACAGTAATTGTGGAAAACTTGAAAAGTTACGAGAAAGCCGTTAGTTTGAAATAATATAGCGTAGACAGAGGCTCAGCGATACCGGTATTCGAAAACAAACAAGGAGAATAACTTGTTTCCCCGGAAGTGCGCGCGCATGTTCTTCAAGTGCGCGCGACTGTTCTTATGACGGCGAGCGTACGAATATAGCTGTTTTCCAAGCAATCTCGACAGGGATGGCATTAGGTGTCTAGAATAAAAGTGCCTAAAACGAGGGAATATTTACTGTCGCCGTTTATGTGGAATGTTCCGAGATGAAATACGAATGGATTGCACAAAGAAGATAAAGATTTGTTTTCTAATTTAAGAACAATACCCAGTCGACTAAAATTGCGCGCCAGAATACGTGAGTGGACTGGCTTATGACTGAATCTCGTGGTTGTTTCAGAGATTTGTAAATACCAGGCTGAAGTTTCTGGTACAAGTACTCAATTTTGATTGAGGGAATATGTATATATTAGTTTCAAGATTATAACATGAATTGTTTTGAAGATATAACAAAGAAACCTTTCCCTCACTTCGTGTATGCTATTTGCTTATTATCCGTCCGGTTAAACGCTTTCAAAATTAAGTAGTAATTGATTTCATTCAGCTAATTGTATAACGTCAGATCAGTCTCAAAGACCTATTAATTGGTTCTCCATTGACAAGGCGGGAGGACCTGTATGTAACCCGACACACCAATTCCTTTGTCGACTGTACCAACCGAGTCACCCCGCGATTGCAATTAAATGAACGTCGTTTTAGATGATCAAAGGAGATGCGAACCCGGATGATCCCTCTGTAAGCCCATGATGCATTATGTATATTTGTCAATTAAACGGATGATGTTCAATTATCAGTATATTGACATCGCATATGTAACACGACATGAATTTAATTCACAATGAAAGGATACCTTTGTGGGACGGTCATGGAAAGACCGTGTCATTGTACCAACAATGTCTAGTTCAATTTGTTTTGCTGTGAACATACTAAACATACCCAGGGCGGCTCCCCCAGCCTGAGTATGATGTAACATTGGGGATAATAAACTGTATAAACCTTGCTGAACGTGTTGTTATTCACGACAACCGCTTTCCGCTATACTTGGATAAAATATATACCCCGATGTGATATAGTGCCCTTGCACCCCTCCGAAACTTTCCTTTAACCCGCGCGCGCGCGTGCGGTCGGAAAACCCGAGCGCGCGCGCTGCGGCCGGGCCGGGGAAAACCCGGATGTTGAAAATCCGGACCCTACGTCGAAGGGAACATTGGATCTCTTCTGGGTTCGGAGGTAGTTTTAGTGAAACCCGGAAGTGACGTCTGTGCGCAGAACCCACACCACCCAACCACAACCATGGACCCATAGGGGTTGGTCATACACACCCCCACGCAACCCCAAAATGCCTGCTTTCTATACTACGACCAGACTGCGCATGCGCAGACCATTGAACACGGATGAACCATGAGTCCAGTCGGATGCTCCTCCACGAGAGCTTCAAAATAAGACCTCAGACGACTCCATCGGACCCATAGTGACCCATGTCGGCGCCAAAACACCAGCAGCAGAGAAGACATAATCAAACGATGTCACACAAATGCTCAGCCCAGAAAGTCCGCGTATAAAACTTGACTGAATTCTGCGCTGAAAGAAAATCACGGAATGATGTTATTGCTACTTTGTTTATTCGATATTACGGGTTTTTTTCCGGAAGATCGGTTAAAGTTACGTACCATGTAATATTCGCCTGTTTCAATCTCATATCATTTCAGATAGGGGGCCTACCTCACTAAAGTTGCGGTTTTAACCAAATCAACTTATTGGCGATTAGTAGTTGGTAGAACACGGGAGAGGTCGTATTTTCCAGGGAGGTAACTCTTGGTCCCCTTTTTTCCGCCAGGGGGTGCCACCAGTCCCGTATGACGTCACTTCCGGTCTGGGTGAATGGATCGTGACCTTGCCGTATGACGTCACTTCCGGTCTGGGTGAATGGCACGTGACCTGTGAACATGAAAGGATATGTACTGACCTGTCTGTGGGGACTCAATGTCGTTCATCTCCGTGTCTTTTCGGTGAGAGGAGCATGTACTGGGGTTTTTCTCACAATGTCGTTCACCTCGTGTTTCTTCGGTCAGGTCCGTGGGAACATGTACTGACTTGTCTGTGGGTTTTTCCCACAATGTCGTTCACCTCCGTGTGTCTTCGGTCACCTCGGGTGAATGGAGCTTAGTAGGTAGACGGCATTTAAAGCCACATTGACCTACTTATTTGCTCCCCCGGGGAGGATTTGAGGAGGTCAAGGTCACGTGGCGATCACGTGATCAAGGCATGTACTGACCTGTCTGTGGGGTTTTCCCCACAATTTCGTACACGGAGGTGACCGAAGATGTCACGGAGGTCAGATTATTCTTCCGCGGTGATGCGGTCTGGTGGTGATGCGGTCGCGGGAAAAAGCTTCCGCGGAGAAAAAGTAGTCCCTAGACTTGAAATACGCTGCATGGTCCGATTGGGTCGAGTGAGGTATCAAAGTGAAGCATTCGTGAAGGGGCATCCAGTCATGGGTGGGTGCATGTAAAATTAGGATTTTTTCCCGAAACTATAAAAAGCGGAACACGGACTTTACCCCTAAAATAGGGGAAAACACCTATCAACCCTAGCCAAAAGGGCTAATATCGGTCCCCGGGCTTATTGGGACCTGCCTATCAAGTCAATGGGGTGGGTGTATGTAAAATTAGGATTTTTTCCCGAAACTATAAAAAGCGGAATACGGACTTTACCCCTAAAATAGGGGAAAACACCTATCAACCCTAGCCAAAAGGGCTAATATCGGTCCCCGGGCTTATTGGGACCTGCCTATCAAGTCAATGGGGTGGGTGCATGTAAAATTAGGATTTTTTCCCGAAACTATAAAAAGCGGAATACGGACTTTACCCCTACAATAGGGGTCTGTATTATACAATATAAGGGAAAATGCCTGTATGGGGTATGGGGATGGTCAATTTTTTTCGTGGGCTTTACTATGGCTTGTGGGGTCGCGTTTTTCTCGTTTCGCCAAGAAAATGACAATGGGAAGGGTCCCGGAGCGAATCGGTGAAATTTTTGGGAAAAGTCACCGAGGTCTGTATATAGGCCCATAGGCTGGCCATGGGGGGTATAGGTCCAACCTGGGAAATTCACACACGTTCATTGTGATATGGGTTGCTTGGATTTGTTTTCACGTCTCGTCATTTAGAACACGATGGGAAGGGTCCCGGAGCGAAACGGTGAAATTTTTGGAAAAAGTCACCGAGGCCTGTGTAGGCCCATAGGCCTATACTGCATGGCTATGGGTGTATAGGTCCATACGGGGTGGACGTTTTGGGATCTAGGTGGGCAACTATTGGTCCGATGGGGTCGAGTGAGGTATCAATGTGAAGCCTATGTGAGGGGGCAACCGATGGGATGGATGTGGGTAGGAATATCGTCATTCTGCGCATGCGCAATAGACAAAGTGTATGGAAATAGACGTTTTGGGATCTAGGGGAGCCACTAGTGGGCCGATTGGATCGAGTGAGGTATCAATGTGAAGCCTATGTGAGGGGACATCTGATGGGGTGAGTGCTGGGTTGAAATATCGTCACTCTGCGCATGCGCAGTGGACAAAGGGTATGGAAATAGACGTTTTGGGGTCTAGGTGGGCCACTAGTGGGCCGATGGGATCGAGTGAGGTATCCATGTGAAGCCTATGTGAGGGGGCTAGACTAGGGTGTCGTTTCCATTCTGCTGCGCAGGTCACGTGGGTTGTGACGTCACTTCCGGGTTTCACCTCCAAACCCAGAAGAGTTCCAATTTTCTCTTAGACGTCCGGATGTTCAACCTCCGGGGTTTTTCCCGGCCCGGCCCGGCCCAGCCCTGCCCGCGCCGGCCGCAGCGCGCGCGCGCGGGTTCTCCGGCCGTACGCGCGCGCGCGCGTCATCACCGGCAGTGCGCGGATGAATGTCGGGTCAAAAGGTCAAAGGTCACATCCAGGTCAAAAGGTCCAAGGTCTCCCTTTCGGCAAGGTTCGGAGACAATGTTGCGGCATCGATATACAGAGCTTGAACCCCAAAATGGGATTGTAAATTAACCTGGGAAGGATGGGCAGTTCCATTTGGACAAATCAGCGGTCGAGAAAAAGAGCCAATGAGCGATCGATAAAAGAACCAAAGGACGGGTACTAGAATTTCGCTCACGTCTGCGCCTACATCCGGGTACTGGGATGCTTTTGCCTACGTCCGCGCCTACATCCGGGTTCTTGTACACCCAGGTAATGTTTTCTGGACATGGATGGGTTACCTTTGGCTCTATTCTAGGCCACTGATTGGCTAATACGGTGTTCAAAGCCAGTTTCATGCATTATGCTCATATAGAAAACACACAAGACATAGTTTTTTGGTGAGATCTCATTTTGTTTTTTATTCAGTAACAACAACAACGTGAGAACAACCACGTGAAAACTGAAGCCCAGAACAGGGGGCTTGTACATTGAAAGAACTGAAGCCCAGAACAGGGGCTTGTAAACTTAAGCCCAGAACAGCGGGCTTGTGTACATTGAAAGAACTTAAGCCCAGAACGGGGCTTGTACATTGAAATGATGGGCGGCCCAGTCATATACGAGTACATCGCGGTCCTCGGCCTTGGGGTACTCGTCAAACATCTGTACGATGGTAGATAAGGGTCTTCCCCGGCATCGATGGTACAGGTAAAACAAGCAATATTGTCCGCACACGCTACTGGCCAGGCTTTGCAACGTTTGACTGTTCCAACACCACGTCTCTGTGCCTTGATCCATGAAGTCTGTTAAATCAGGATGGAGGGGTGGCAGGCCGTACGGGTCAAAGTATTCGCCCTGCTGTTCTGTCAAGTACACGCCCACCCAATGTTCACCGGGCCGATCCATCGGGTCCGTGTTGAGAACGTAAGCAGCAGGATACATACGGTCTAATGGGAACACATCTCGGGCGAACACCCCTTGAAAGACCATGCGTGTCTCTGGGTCATTCTCCAGCACGGTGGTTATCTGGTCTGTATCCATGTTAGGTGGAGAAGTCACACAGGACGTTGCGCGCTTTGTCCACTTGAATGATGTTGTCAAACTCGGCGTAGCAGATCACATTGACGGTGGTCGCCAGGGCTCGTGCAAAGTGGATTTCCAACCGTAAGTTGCCTTGCTTGGCCAGGGCCAGCTGATAGTCGTTCTCTAAGGTGGGGGTCAGATCGAAACAGAACAACGTGTATCCGTTCGCGTAGTCCTCCCGACTGATCATATTCCCTTCGTCCTGGTTGATTTGACCGGTGGCTGTAAACAGGCTCTGATAGGCTCGAATGAAATTCCTGCGCCCAAAGTTCAGTGTTAAGGCCGTGGCTGGGACCTGTTGTCCATCCACATGCAGGGCCACAAAAGTGATGCCGAAATGTTTAAAGTCAAACGGATTCTCTGGGTAGGCTCCGCTGAAACTGGTATTTTCCACACAGGCCAGGATCAATCGCTTGGGTAGTTCCCCAGGAACAGGTTTTCTTTGTTGGCGCTCATATTTCCAGCAGACACAGAGAACACTTTGGTTTGCACACGTCGGATAGGGTACTGGGCTGGTTTTGTTTCCAAGGCTTTGAGGTGTCCCAATTGAACGGCTGGATTCGGTTCACTTTTCGGACATACAGGACTGCGTCTTGGATGACAATCTTATAGTCAGCTGCATGCCTGTCTACGTTAGTGGCCACCAAGGCGAAGGTCGGAGGCGCCCGTATCAGTCGGATTTTGATGGGGATCTTGTTCAAGAGGTACCGGTCTTGCATGAAGATGTCTGCATGCAGTCGACCAATGAGATCCACCGAGACGCCGTTCGCGGTCAAAGCCTTCCGTTTGTTATATCCCACATTGTCGTTCTCTACGCCCATGTGCTCGGCTGTGTCCTGGTAGAATAAAGCCGCTGTCAGTTGAGATTTTTTAGCCTCTCGCCCATGCGATAACAGCGTCTCGATGTAGGCTCGATAGGGGTACGTGTTGGTCGAGTCAAGGATGAGTTTGTCGCTGAGAAATATATCCACCTGTTGAAACATCGAGTGCAACCAGAGATTCGTCGGGCCCACCGTTGCTTGGTCGACGATTCTGGAGCCATCTCCATTGACGATCTTGGCTTTCACATACAAGTATGTATGGGCTAAATCCACATAGGCCGTATCCGCATTAATGATGGTGAACTCGATGGGCCCTGTTTCGTTGATGCTGGAGAGCGGGAGATGCTCCACCCATAATCCTTGTTCGGCACTGGTCTGTGTGGGCGGGACGGTCCACAAATCAAATTCAATGTTGGTGGAGGGGCAGGACTCTGCGTGGATCAAGGACATGTTTTAAGAAAAGATATCCTGGGTCTTCGATGTGCGTCGTCGCTGGGTCGGTCGTCGACTGGTGCGTGGTCTCGGTGGTGTAGGTCTTTTATTCCCCACGGTGCGTTGTGCTTTGGCCACTAAGACGCCTCCTGCTTCTTTGGCCCGCCGCTTCAAGGTTTCTTTGGGTGCCGTACCCCCAAGACATCACCGGCGACTTGCAATCCACTGCTTACCGCTTGTTTGCCGATTGCTTTCACCCCACGCGTCACCAATGGCAGGAACGTTTTGACGATGCTCCCGAGTATGTTCCCCAGTCCATGTCCTCGTTGCATGCGTGCACCACTAAAGACCGGAAGGCCACCGCCGGCCTGTTTGGCATAATAGTCCATATAGCTGCGTGCATCGCACTCGTAAGGCACCTTCATTATACAAAGTGGGGAGCACGTGCTTGTCGAAAATGAAGTGTCAGCACCACTTTCCCGCGTTCGAATGCCACCGGTCGTCCCGTGTCATCTCTTATATCCACCGTGATGGTGTTGATGTCGGTTTGTCGTACGGGTAGGTAGAGCATGTGGGTGAAACTGTGGGTGACTTGATCTCCACACGTCTTTTTAATGGGCACCACCCGTAACAGAGGTGTGTTGATATCGCCCACGATGTGGTTGTCCACCACGTCCGAGTAGACGTAGAGTCCG
>JAVTVY010033447.1:0-15000 GCA_036873755.1 Hanleya hanleyi
TTAATCCTCGCGCACTTGTACATACTATCAGTTTATGTTACATGAATGTTAAAATATCATATGAATACGCACGAACTCAGTAGTACGATTAATGTAATGTCAGCAATGTATATTTCAATATGTGAGAATAAACGCATTGTGTTGATGGGCCGCGAAATCCGTATGTGAAGCGGCCAAATCATAATTGAGAACCATTTCCCTTGTCGTTTGTGCCTTTAGGTATTTGCAATACATGGCAGATATATACACCGCACGTCTATGAAACAAAACAAGCTAATAATGAGTGCAGTATATTCGAGAAGTAATAATTGTAATAAATATAATGTAAATATAATATATGTAATAAATATCACCCAATTGATGTCCAATTATCGTACTCTTGGTTAATTTATACAGGAACGAATTCGTCCATGGGTAAGAAAACTGCATACGTTTTCCAGTTGTGGCGACATTATAGTCATACAGAAAAGGTCTACGGATTATTGGCGCCGATACTCATGGTGGACCACCTGAAGAACATCG
Organism: Hanleya hanleyi; assembly: GCA_036873755.1. NCBI lineage: Eukaryota > Metazoa > Mollusca > Polyplacophora > Lepidopleurida > Hanleyidae > Hanleya > Hanleya hanleyi. The sequence goes on from JAVTVY010033447.1 coordinate 523, forward strand.
ACATTTTTAGACATTTTTGCAAAACGTTTATTCCCTACTTCGAATGATATATACAAATAAAATTTCCTTCCGTAGGAAGGAATATGGTCAAATGTTTCCCGATAGACAACATTTCCATAACAAACGTTACTTCTCCACTTGTACGAGAAGACAGACATATTTTTCAACGCAAATTGCCTATTACGACGTAGTCATTAACTTTCCAGTGAACATCTTCATCACGATAAATATTAATGGTTGAGTTTGAGAGCTCGAATTTCACAACCCCTAAAAGCTTTTCGCCACCAATCAATTGAAATGGTCTTTTGAGATTGCCACTATTATTACAATTCATTTCCCATCTGTCGTTATAAATTCTTCCAAAAGCGTCAAATTAATCCTTGCTTGATGCACTTGCTAACGCTGATATGTTCCTGACTGTCCCCTGTCTAAAGAGCCATACTCCACGTACATCTACCTAGTATAATCCGTGGCGTGTCCTCCTCCTCCTCCTCCTACTCCGCTTTACTCACTTCACGGCGGGTCGCATAGATGTGGCGCGGGATAGGGTGGGGCGAGAGAACTGGGGTTTTTCACTACCTGAGATTCCATGGGCCAGTCTTGTACCCTACAGTAGAATGGGTCGACTGCGCATGCGCGATGAGTAGTGCGCGATGAGTAGTATAGAAAGGGCACGCGATCTCCCTATATATTTAATGCACAATCTTTCGCCTCTCACGTCGAACCGTTTATTGAGAGATCTTTTGAATTTCATAAAAGATGCCAGTAAATATACAGATTGCTGGTGGTTTCTCCCTTTTCATGGATGACTGAATGTAATATAGGTTTATACACAGTAGAGATTATAATTGTTTACGAATTGATATGGGAGCGTACACTGTATAATATTAATATTCCATGAAAACAGATAATCAATTAAAAATCTGTATCATTACTTGCAAGTTTCAAGGAAATCAATGGCAATTCCTCAACAATTTTAATCTATATTCTGCATGTATTTTTTATATTGCATTCAGTCATCCATGGAAACAGATAGACAGTCGACAATCTGTGTATTTACTTGCAATTTTTAAGAAATTCATCATACACTTGATAAAGGCTCCTAGAGCTGAAAACTTGTGCATTCAATATATGTACGCGGGAGTGTAGCTTTTTGGCTTCTCTCTAAGAGAACTTGAGTGTATCACACGTTCGTATTTTTGCAAAAATCGAACTTTACTCCTCAAAATTGAAAATAATGCATTGCAAAACGTATAATGTAGAAATTTACGAACATCCATTTAATAACTATAGAAGACGTTTGTGACGGTTGGTCTACGGCGGCAGGCAATCATAGTCACTCCCGGACATTCACTTCAGATATTGAAACGTGATGTATGCGAAGGGGATGCGTGTAATCGGAAATATTGAGTTAATATGACTGAAATGTCTCGGCGTTTTCAGTGATGAGATGAGACATGCTCATGCCTGATATCAGAGTGATCGGATGAAATTATCATACATACTTGGCTTCAGACCACTGAATAAAAACAATTCAGAATCGTTAACACCTAAAATTAATCGCTCCCAAACTAAGATTTTTCTGGACCTTTTACGCCTTCATTTCGTGGAATATCCAAACAACAATAGTACGGGCGGGAGTTGTGGTATTTGCTGTATCCAGTTGCGCGGTTTCCTTGATAACATACATCTCAGGGGACTAACTGGGTACCTGGGCACTGCTGTCGGTAGGCAGAGAAAAAAAGCAGAAAAAAGGATATTGTTTGAGAAAAAGATTATCACCTTGTAGCACTTAAAAAAACATCATGCCGAAATATGAAATTGTAAAACCATTCACGGATTCAAGCAGATACAGTTTCGTTAACATTGCCGTAGATGTAAATTATTTAGAGGTCTGTAATCTGTAAACCAGTGTCAGTTTGTTATCGATGGTTTGACTGGCAATACTATTGATCTGACAAATAATTATTTAAACCGATTTCTAATAGTGCAATGAATTTATAGTTGGTCTTAGTTGGCTTCACTTTGTTTACGTCTGCAAAAAAGCTTTGAGTGATTGGTGAGTCTTTTGACTGGAGTGATGTTCGGTGCCACAGAGCCGGTGTGGAGACTAAGAATGTCCGGTGGCTAAGAGTGTCCGGCCCATATCTTCCAACCCAGCTAGGACACTTTTCTCCACATTGGGGACAAGTGTCCGTCCTTGGTTGCAATAGAAAATGCTATGAAAAGGGACACTAATAACAAGGATATTCTTATCCATCACACCGGTCCTACGCTGTTTCTTGTGCACAGTAATGACTTACTCGAAATTGTGAGAAGCATTTTAAAAATGACAAGAGAAAACGACGGGGTGATGCTTCAGAAGGATGTGGGTAAATTACAAGAGTGATAAGTAGCGTGACAATCAAAGTACAACGTAGACACATTCAATCTGAAGTACTATGACAGAGCAATCTTGATTGGGTATATACCATACAAATAGAGGGAGCATTGTAAACCAGCCTATTCGTAGTGAGGAGGATGAATACGATCTAACAGTCTTGTTCCAAGACAATATGAGCTTCAGCAGACTTTTCAGCTTCAGCTATCAGTATTTGGCGAGGTTACTCGAATTTCTAGACAGTAACAGAGCCCTTGTTAGGCAATATTTGGAAAACTGCAATGTGATTTGGTCTCCTTAACTTCGAAAAGACATTAACACTCTTAGTTCCTGGTCTAACAAATAGCCTACGCGGAGAGACTACATGTGCTGAAGACTAGGGTCATTGGCTTTTCGACGGAAACGATGTAACTTGATACAAACTTGATGGTTATGAAGGAGTGAAACTGGATAGATTCTTCGAGATAAATTGTAAATCTAGAATTAGAGGACACCACACCATAAATTGGCTGAAACTGAAATGCATATAGCCTCATGGTGGATCGCGGGGCAACAATGTTGCCCAGAGATCTACACTTGTCTTTTTACTGTGAATATCCGTTTTGTTGTTTGTCAATAGGATAACATGGAAAAATTAGGTTGTTTTCGTTTCAATTTTTGCTTTACATGGTCGCCAATCTCAGACAGAAAATACAAAAATAAAACTTTCCTTCGGAGCAATGCCGGTGAATGTTTTTTTTGTAAGGAAATGTTATGAGAACAGAAAAAATTTGATTGCAAGGGAGAAACTGTGGCGTATGTGTAAAATCGAGAAATGTCATATTCGCGCAATTTAGCATTGCAGATTAAGTACAAATAAACTTCATTCTATGAAATTTATTGATAATCTAAACGAAGAATCTACATAGCGGTATCTTTTGACGAATGAAACAAGATGTGTTTTCGTTGAAAGTTTTCATACAAAGCGCTTCAAAAAATCCCATTAACTGCAGCCGTCGATATGTTATTTGTATCGAACCGATAACGTAAAAAGGAGACAACTCTTCCAAAATGGCGGCACGTATGTTTTGCTCTTCGAGCCACTTTTATAAACTGGAAGGAAACATGAAAAAGATAAGCTGGAAACGGCAGTTTACGGCAGAAACAGCGTCCGACTTTTTTGTCCAGTTATGTATGCTGTATATCTTCCCTGCCTGATCGTAATCACAGAAACAAGCAGCTGACTGATGATTGCGGAATTATTTTTACTTAATCCAGCATTGCAGCGCACTGATGTAATCAGCTTCAACATCAGGTTCAGTTATCGTGTAGACTGAAATTGAACACAAACATTCAACCAATCATAGTCGAGGTTTTTTAAATGAGCTCAAATAGTTGGGTTGTTCTTTCTGCGTCTGGCAGACCTTCATAGTTGTTAGAGTGATGTAAGACACAAATCACATCAAAAGTCAACCACCCTATTTGGAATTCGTGAGGGCTCAGTGTTGGCTGGAGTCCCATGCATCAATGTTAACCCAATGAGAAAGTTGGAGCTTTTAGCAAACAGAGAGTACTGGCGTGTAAACATTCGAAACCGGGAAATTAAAGGTTGTTACTTTATTACACATTATTGCGATTGTCTCGGTTAGAAAGACGCCGTAATTCGTGTCACGTCGATTTGATCCCATCAATGTTTTTTTTCACCCATCATGATATTAGGTATAGACTTTACAGAAGCAGAAAGATGATATGTTAGACACCCTTACATAGATTTGGGAAGATTTTTGCTTCCGAATGGTATTTACAATGTACGTTTTCATATTCCACTGCAAAGGGGTGGAGCAGGGTGTGGCGGATGGTGTGTGTGTGTGTAGGGGGGAGGGGTGGGGAGGACAATTCTGAGTATCTTGTTTCGATCTGTATGAGTACTCTATATGGACAACGTTTTTAGTTCCTGTATTAGAAAAAGTGCATTATTCGAAACCCAGAAGTGGTCACGTCTTCTACGTTTTAACGCCATTTGTCATTGGGTCCTTTGAGCCCGTCTCAGGTATCCCCAAATGTTCTTCCTTATTCCCTTCTGGGGAAAAGGTAAGCCTTATAAACACCTTGGAGAGGAATCTCAAGAATATTTATTATCTCCACCCCAAGTGTCCACTCCCTCCTGGACATAGGACAAAAAGGCCCCATTTATCTGATACACTGCTACTATTTCCCAAAAAATTAGGTTATTATTTCATATTTTACCAGAATTATATAAATTCTGCTCGATATGGTACACTGAAGAACATTTGATTGTGTGAAATAAGTCTGATGAGCTTTAGGCAGCTTTAGCTTTAGTAATTCAGTGATATAGGATAGACACACAAATGATGCAATATACCTGCAAATACTATGGTGACCCCCTATTGTTTGAAATGCCCATCTTTCTTGTCTGTCGAGTGAACGTATCGTACCAATGTATATTTGAGAGAGAGAGAGAGAGAGAGAGAGAGAGAGAGAGAGAGAGAGAGGGAGATCTGTGCCTTAACCCTATCTGGGCTAGGCCTGGGGGAGGGGGGAGGCCGAAATGTCCCCCCTAATTATTTTTCGTACCCCTTCAGCTAGAGGGCTGAAATTTACCACACTATACCCTTGGGCCAAGAGCTCTATCAGAAAATGTAAAAAATTCAATTATGGCCGCTTTGATGACGTCACGGTGACGTCATCTTCAAAAACGACATTTTGGGTCAATTTTTCGATTTTTTTATTTATGGAATTTATCCGCAAAAAGTACATGATAAATTAGTAAATATTAATGCGATGTGAAATAAAATAGTTTCTTTCCACTTTTCATCGCGGAAATGCAGCAATTTTGAAGAAAATGACGAAAACATCACTTTTCTGGTACCCCATGTGGCCGCCATCTTGAATTTACCCATGATCCTCTCCTCGGGAGATTATGCAAGTAGGCTCAAAATCACCCCAATATGATAAACTATAAAGTCACGGTGTGTCAGCTCTCAATTTTTTGTCGTTACGGAGATAGCCCAGAAAGTTAAAAGGGGTTAAGAGGGTTAAAAAATTAAAAACAAGTAAATTATGGATAATCCATAACGGCAGCTCTATTTAATTAGCATTGGACCGAGGAGGCAAACACCGAAATTACAGCAACAGTGACTGTTGTGAACAAACACTCCGAAGCATTCGAGTCACGTTTACATTAGCCGATCGATATGCGGAATGGCCGTTCACATATTTTGTTTTTATGTTTAAAAGGTTTCGCGCCTCGAGAAAATGAGGATGGCAAATACAAATTTTACAAATTAACTTAGAGCTTGGAAGTTTATTATCCATATTAATCGGGAACTACAGAATACACGTAGCTTTCCAAATATGGCCTGTCTCCAAATAATACGACGAAGGGAATCAACGGTTCCCAATCTGCGGTCATTGATGAAGTAACTGTATTATATGCAAAGAGTGCGCAATTTATGCTGTTTCCAAACAAGGCATTCAAGATGTTTGTCGATTTGCAGCTTTAAATTTCTCCGAAAGTGTCTCCGTATTATATTCTTATATTGTTGAAGAATATGCCTTGGCTGATCAACCGACAGGGATTACTGTCCAAATATGATTTTTGTTGTCGGTTTGAAACCTTGTATACGTGTATTTCGTTGGTACTGATCAGAAAGCAATTATATTGCTTATAAATTACTGGATATTGTGCGAGCTATTAAAGCGTTCACTAGCGCCACCGATTACCAGAGGCAACAAGAAAAGGAGAGCAAACGATTTGTTTTGCCTATCTAGCCATATTCACGTAAACAGCCTGTACGACAAAGAATTTGACTTAATCATTGTAAATTAAAAAGCACAGGATATCAGACATTAACGAAAAATGTGTGGTACCGTGCAATCATATATAGAAATGGTACGCCGAATTAGGATTAGGAATAAAATGCCATGATAACCTACATCTTCTGTCCAGTACAAGCAGTACCGATCAAATTAAAGGTTCCATCTAACGCATTTGGAGATTAAGTCAGAGCGCATTACGATTCACAGCATGCCCGTTAGTAACCTGCTAACGCGACCTCAGAGTGCGTTAGGAAAACGTTACCAGCAAGTTAGCTGTGAACAATGAGTGCGTTAGATCGGCGTAGTTATATTTTATCACGGTTATGTGCTTGATTATGGAAGCGAAAATTCTTCAATGGACGACGCCTGAATATTGAATGAAGGACTAGACGCTAGTATATTACCCCAGCATGGCCGCCTTATGACGCTTATTGCAATCCGAGTACCGCAGATCGAGCCAGGACATAATAATAATAAAGAAGAGGAATTATCTAATGGCACATGAAATACGGGAAACAGTTTAGGGCAATATATGTGAAAATGTATATGTAGATTGTGTATAATCCTGGATTTGTTTGAAATTTGAATTGAACAATCATATGTTTTAAAGCTGGTAGAAATTGGAGTGATATGCAAGATGTGGGGAAAATTGACGACGTGTGGCGACTAAAAGGCAACCATATGACACTACAAGAAAGCATTCGTCGACACCTAACATTCAGACCCGAGAATTCGGTGGATTCTCGGATGTAGCCTTAGTATCCCAGCCACGCTTTTATTGCAGCTGTTCATGTGGAGACAATGAAGTATCCACACGGCCCCTAGTACCGGCTTAAGCGGAATTCGATACGCTAGTTCTGGAGCTGTGATGGCGGATCAGCTCAAACAATTCACCTAATGTTAATGTATGAGCATCGTGGACGTCTGATGGAGTAAACGCCTCATCATGGTTTAAAACTAGTAAATGCAGAATACCCAGGAAAACTAACCTGTAATGCCCAACGGCGTACGGCTTAAATTTCCCGCCAAAACAATTAACCGTGTTGCATTAGGTTGCATTTTCTTTCTTTATCACGTTCCCAAAACTGTCCACATAAACACTTACACTGAAAGCGTGTCTCAGATACAGGAACATCCGAGTATCACTTTTGGGTCACTAGATGTCTTTCGGTACCAATCACTGGGGGTCAAATAGCCTCATATTGGATTACAACGTTCCATGTTCCCTACACCTGCATGTTATAACTTACCTCAATACTGCTATACTTTTTGAAATTGTCTTTCACCAAGGGTCTTCTTCGACGAATGGTCCTTTATGAGTCACAGCCTGTTTGAAGATGGAATGAACTCAACGGAGTGGTGCAGCTATCTTAGTTGTTTATCTGTATGTCTGTTGGCAAATACTGGTGGTCTATACTCGAAACAGAAGAGCAATCGACAGTTGTCGATGATGCCTGCAATTCATCATGCTGTATTACATGCTCTTCCATCAACATGAATTTCTAGTTATCTAGGAGGGTATTAGAGGCATAAGACGACATTGAAGAGGATCGGGTCGATCTCATTTAACAAAAGTAAATTGACAATTATATCAGAAAAAACTAGTTGCACAGGTGCAGTCTGGACCTGTCAACTATCCTGCGCACGTGTTGATATGATTGTGTTGCCCTGACTTGCGCGCAAATCATATTGTATTTCAATATGAAAATATAATCAACAGACATTCGCATGCTTATTGACGGTGTTTGTACTTGTACTCGTCGACGTGTGATTTTCGACATCAGACAGAAAGTACAAAAACATTATCTGCTTTTGACAGCGAAAAACAATCAAACATGCCAAATATGGGTATTGTATTGTTATTTCAGCTATCAGCATGGTTTAACATACGAGGATAACACAGTTGATGATTGGTGAGCGAGCACACCCGGCAGGTTTCGCGTCACGTCATTTAACTGACCATCGTTCAGGGGAATCCAGTGTATTAGTAAAACAAATATGTATGTGACAAAACTGATTAAATCTGAAAGCTAATCAAATCTACAAATTGGACAAAACAGTAACAGAGCTTGAAATGTGTGAAGTGTTCAATATGGCCATGTCAATTCTTCTACCTATACAAACAGAAACGTATGTTCTCTTAATAGTTGAATTAATTACGTGCGCACATTCGATTGTAGATTTTTTTAGCTTGAAGAAAGCTTCTTACTTGCAAAGGAAACTCCGTTCGCATGGAAATACCTTATTAGATTGAAAGAGAAATTGATACTGTTGAAATTGTAGTGGTGGGCTGTGCGTTACAAAATTGATTTCTTTTGGAATTAAGCTACATTTAGTTGAATGCATACTTCTGAATTCTGATGCGCCCGTTCCGGTCATAATCCTGCTCAGAGAGTAGTAAAATCTGTATGGCTCATGTCGCTAGCAAACCATTCACCAAACACGAATTTGAGCACGAAAATAACGATATCGATGTCCAAAATCTAGGTTTTGAGATCTTAAACGCATTCGCATTCGTATTCTTGGCTAGTAAAATTCCCTAGAACAATGCATAATGAAGGATTTCTCCTGCGGATGTTATTGTTAAATTGAAAACGTGTTTTCTTTTTACATTTTGTTGTAAATAATATACTCAAATGTTTAATTGCTAATTGGTTGTTTTCCAAATTTTATCATTCGGCGATGATCTATGCAAACAATATTTTTTAATTTTCGACATTCTCTTCGAACGTGTAGTTAATCATCTCTGAACTGAGAACGTCATACAATTTTGAAGGCCTAATCTGGGGTATTTTTCTTAATTTTCATGTTTGGGATAGGGGTGATTTGTCAATTAATTTTAGGTCCAGTTTCCTGCATAACTTTTCTAAGTCGAGCCTTTTTTTACACCATTTTGTAGATTAAATTCTTACATATTTTCATATACAGTTATCGATAATCACATCGCTCTTTATCATGACTAGAAGGGTGAGGGGGGCGGGGGGGGGGGGTGATAGTGCTATTTGAATGCTTCACACGAAAGCTGTTTTCTGCGCTCTTAAAGAGTCTATGATTATCACACAGGCACAAGAAAGTTGCATCTCACATGGATGCAGTGCTGTTGTTCTATTGCATCTTGTGGGTCTCTTGAAAATTTCACAAATTATTGTTGTTGTAATATATATATTCGTGTTTGTTGTTGTAATATAAACATATTCATTTTTGACAGACAAAATTAAAGCCCGATACTTTCCTACCTATATATAACTATATAAAATGAATCTCCTTTATCAAATAATACTATCGATAAATCTTTATTCGTCGTGATACGCCTGAATGATACGCCTGAAACGAGTTGTTAAATCCAGTAGCTCTCTCGGCTGGTTGATGCCATACCAAGAGCGTTTATTTTACGTAGTTTCTTACGGAATTGTTTTCAGATCGTGTACCTGATATTTACGTAACAATTCGACCCTCTACCGGGACACATGGGATTCGAGTTAACAGAAAGATAGATGATGATGTATAGAATCTTCATCCATAGTCAGAGTTTAAATTTGCATCGATGTATTGATATCAGGTAGCAGGTGTGTGTAGTTGAAATTAAATCCCCAGACTGTGATCAATACATTGGCTATCAAGGTGAATACAGCAACCCAGTCGGCAGGAACATATTGAGTAGTTTGAAAGAGACATGGCATCTGGTTTCCCCGAGCATGTGCATATATTCTGAAATTTGCTACTGTAATTGACAGATCCTTGATATATCGTATAGACAGTCAAGTCTGATATCGCGAAACAAACCCTTCTATAGAAAACAACACCGAGTTATATAGTATTACATTTACTCTAACATTAAAGAACGCTACTATAATGATATATGTTTAATCATTTATGATTCCTTGCATTACCATATTCAGAGCGGTTCATGTATATTACATTTCTAGAACATTACACTTATGTCTGTTGAAAACATCAAGGTGTGACTGCGGCATCCAATCAGCTGACATATAGCCATATAATCTGCATCAATAATCGAAACAAATATTATTTTGCCATCATCGACTAAATACTACCGACGAGTGTTGTGTTCAATTGCGAATAGGCAAGTAATGCTCTTTAGCGACAGTTTAGCGACACACACCTTGAATGTGACTGACCAGCACAATATTCAGAGAGCATAAAAGAGAAGAATAAAAGACAAAGGTCATTTGACACAAAGCAAAAGATTCTACACGCCTATATCATATCGCTCTAAAAGTGTGTGTTATCCATCACCGAACTCAAACGAGCAATACCTGCACAAATGTCATCCAGAACGGCCCAAACTATTATGAAAAAATGCAAACATTTGTCTTGCCGTTGTCAGTTTCACTACATAATAAAATCCCTGAAGGCAGATCGTTGGTGATTTATTAAGATTTATTGGTTCAACGGAATCACAGTGAGTCGCAATTCGTTAGTGTGTCTCTCGGTCATAGGAACCGTGTGGTCAAATCATTCAAGATATACACATGAACAACTACAATAAAAACGAGGATGAAATCATCAAAGGGATGATTTTGGCTCTCGTGCTGTTTTTAGATATGCACTTAGAATACTGATCTGTGAAGTCATATTGACTTTTTGTCAGTACGCCGAAATTATTTTTTTTTCACTGCCTTTATATGTTGCGTTTAATATATACATTAAATAGTTCTTCTTAAACATAAATACGCAAACACATATATATACGATACATAAATATTACGATATATATATGGCGAGATACTGTAGATAGACAGTAATATTGAGCAAGCTAATGGTAAAAAGACATTCAAGAGAAACTACTTACTTAAACAAATGTGGTTTCTATAAGCAAAGTTGTGTTGAAGCTTAGTGTAAAACGAAGGTGGGGTCAATCGCCTGAGGCTGCATCTGAGGCGAATGACCTATGTTTGATGAAAATATTTCATTCCATATGGTCCCTATAATCACTAGTTCTGTGTTTAATACCTGTTAGTTTTTATGGCAAAAGCTCCCACTTACCTCTAGGCATCGGTCGCCTTGAAGGAGACTGAGACAGGTGACATAATGGGGGACATGTGAAAGAATAGGGATCGTCAAAAGATTATCAAACAAACGTTGTCTTTGGATGGTGAATAAGGGACAGTGAAAGCAAATATACTCGACAGTTTCCTCAGAGCAGTCTCTTCAACTTACTGCAACCAATAAGGATACGACATAGTAATATGTTTTGTGTTCTTGGAGGTGTGGGTTGAACATTCCAGTGACGAACCGTAGTTGGGGAAAGCCAACCACGGAAGAGCTCAGTGCAGCATCGGTAAGTTGTGAATTGATTAACATGACGTATATGATTTGGATTTGTTTCACGTAAAAGTGGGGGGAAGTGTCCAATCAATGCCGAAGGGACCGTACCACAATTTCTGAGTTTGAGCTCCTTATGAGGCCAGTGATTAAGCTCAGTGTCTCTTTCGATTCCAGAGTTAATGTCAAGATATATAGCAATTATTTGATGGCTTATGATATCTAGAGATGATGTTGGTTCACGGCGAATACTAGTTTAAATTCTGCTAGTAGAAAATAAATATAGATAGATAATAAACAATGGAATTAGCGCGTTATTAGCAATCTTTATCGGCGTTAGCGCGTTATTAACAATCTTTATCATTCAAATTTTCACTGTATCCGATTTGGCATTGCTGGTCATGATGATCTACACGGCCAAACTCGTCCCCAAATAACTCATACGGAACAATACACAGCTGTAACTTTGTTCAGTTGTAACTATTATATTGTGGTTAGTTGAGAATCGCCGGGTCAAATTTAATTATTCTTTAGGGTTTAGGCAAGGTGACCCAATTTCACCATATTTAAATGTGCTTCCATCGTTCGTGTAGGCTAGCTGCCCCAATTTCGTCATATTTATTCCACAAATGTGCAGAAGTTCTTGCTCCTATTCTAAGAAACAACATGGAAATTAAATGTTGGGATATGCAAACCAAATAAATGCACAATTCTGTTTTATTTTTGGACCAGGGTGACAGGGCAAGGGGCCGTATGAACTCATGTACTTCAAGATCCTCATGGTGTTCATATGAACAGTCACAATCAAAGCGTGACTGAGATACATCATTTTCTAGATGACGACTTTACAACGATTATTATGGATCAGCGAGACGGTTTTTATATTTTTGGAACGTCATGATGTCTTGTCGGTATCATTGAAAACTGTTGACTGCTTCTCTATCGCAGGAAACTAGCCTATGTTTATGTATACTATGATTGTCTTTTTGAATTTGGTGCTAATACTGTTATATGGAATAGATCTTTGGATTATGGATATTCTTTGCTGGACGACGGCTGAATTATGAATCACGGACTAGACGCTTGTAATTCGAAATATAATAAAGAAACACCCCAAATATTTTTGTTTGTGCTCAGGCTTTCAGCCAACGGAGTATTAAAGAAACTAAGTGTATGCTCGACTAAGGTCACTTTTGTAACAGTTCATGAATTTATATAAATGCGAAGTGTATGTTTTCACTGAAAAAGGATTTAAATATCATGTTTGGATGAGAAATAATCTAGATGATAACTGAGAATATAATTGTGGCCATGTATTTATTGCTGACAACAAATGAATCGAATGGAGCTACACCATCCACTTCACTCTGCATGTAAACTCGGACAGGCGGCCGGGTAGGAGGAGGTAGGTTGAAGAGAACAACTCCGACAGTGTTTTCTGACTGGGATAAGATAAATAGCTGCAAGTGAGAAGAAGTAATGTCAAAAGTTACGCGCTAGCGCAGACAATTCATAGGCATTTACTGAGAAATACAATGTAGACAAAATAGACAACCCAGATCTAAGGTCCCGAGGCCCGCCCCCTGTACAGACCTTTTGGTCTTTGATATATGTTGGCATTTGTGGGAAGTTGATGCTGGGTCGACATCGGGCCTTACAGACTAGTCTTTTGTGCTAATTGCCGTCATTTACATCTGACGACGATACAGCTCACCAATCTCCAATGTACGAGTTGTCACAGCGAAACAACTCATCAATTAGCAGTATACGGGTTATCAGAGCATTTCCATCATAGCTCTCTAGATTTGTATCTAATACCGCTTATGCCGGTGCTAGGGGCCGTGTGGTCATATCATCCAAGTTGCCACATGAACAGGTACAATAAAGCGTACCTGAGATACAACACATATCACGAATCGTTAGATTCTTGGTATGTGCTTTAGAATAGGTTTACCAGAAGACTATTCTGTGAAGTCATGTGACGCAGTCAGTATGTCGGCACCGCTTCCCACTTCCCTTATATGTGTTGTAATGTCAGGACAAATCTTAGGGTTTGGAATGATACTTCACAATTTTGGCTTAATATTCAACGGCGGATGAAACGGAGATCCACATGCGATATATATGACGAACCAATATGGCGTAGCAGCAAATTCAAGTTCCCATCCTTCTTTATTGAACGTGAGTATGATAATCATATACGGTATCTACGAGACGTTGCAAGAAAATGGTAAATCAAATATTTAAAACTTTAAAAAAATGAATGAGATGAATAATTGTATAGAATGAATTACTTAGTTATGTAGTTACATGTAGACGCATCTCACGGTCTGGAAATAGACTGTCGCACTCTTTGCTCCATTTGAACGACAATTATGTCAACAAGAATGCACTTTCGGCTGTGTTTGATGTCAGAGAAGTAACACATTTGAGCTGCGAGATGTGGTGTTTAAACTAACGAAGAGGACGAGTATGGAAGCCGGATGCGGCCAATCTCGTCTTTTCGTTTTTTCGTTTTTTTCGCCTTTGATAACGCGCGGCGCGTAAAAACGAAAAGACGAGATTGTGTCAAATTTCGCGAGATTTTGCCTTTTTCTCGTCTTTTCGTTTTCTCGTTTTCTCGTGTTTTGATAACGCGCGGCACGAAAACACGAGATTGCAAGGCGAAAAGACGAGGGCCAGAAATCTCGTCTTTTCGCCGAGTTTTTTCGTTTTCTTGCGTTATCAAAAGGCGGAAAAACGAGAAAACGAAAACACGAGATTCGACCCGATCTCGTTTTTTCGTTTTATCGTGTTATCAAAAGGCGAAAAAACGAGAAAACGAAAAGACGAAAGAACGAGAAAACGAAAAGACGAGAAAACGAAAAAACGAGAAAACGAAAAGTCGAGAAAACGAAAAGACGAGAAAACGAGAAAACGAAAAAACGAGCAAACGAAAAGACGAAAAAACGAGAAAACGAAAAGACCAGAAAACGAAAAAACGAGAAAACGAA
>JAVTVY010033448.1:0-14076 GCA_036873755.1 Hanleya hanleyi
TGCGCTCCCGCATCAGGAAAACAGCCATGGCGATCTATGAACAGTATACCTTACTACCGCTTGAAATGAAAGGCGACCCCACGCACAGGTCCATCATGAAGACCAAGCGTCACTTGGAAGAGGCCATGGGGCTACCACCCACAGAGGCCCTGGAAAATGCGATCAGAATGCGCAAACAACTGTTTCAGGACATGCTGCCCGAAGAATATCCGGGCCTGTCCGACGATGATCAGAATAAACGGTTCAGAATGAACATGACCGAAGAAGGAACTCTCTGAAATGGCGACTTCTGATTGGACAAGAATACATCTAATGGACAGGAACGAATAGGACAGATGCAAATGGCGGTCTCTGATTGGACAAGAGTCTTTCTTGAATTGTAAACATACCCAACGCGGCTCCCCCAGCGTGGGTATGTTATGATGGAGGGGAAAATAAACTATATGAAAAAAACGTTGTTGTTGTTGTTCCCTCATGTGTCATCCTTGTTGTTGTTGTTTTCTCTCTCCGGTCTATATCATGGCGTCAATGCGCTAGCGGGACCCATAGAGGGTCCAGTTTTCGACACTAGGTGACCACATCCCGAAGAAATGGCCAGTTTTCGACACCGGATGTGCCGCCATCTTGAACATACGTGCCGCCATCTTGGATATGTCCCATAATGTACCGGGTCAAAATACTCGCTTCTGATTGGCTGAGAGCTCTGTGACGGATTTGAAATACTCGCTTCTGATTGGACGAGAGTTCCACAGTGCGCAGAATGATATTCCTACCGCACACCCAACCCATCAGATGCCCCTTCACGAATGCTTCACTTTGATACCTCACTCGACCCAATCGGACCAATAGTGGCTCCCCTAGCTCCCAAAACGGCTAGTTTCATACCCTTTGACCACCGCGCATGCGCAGAATGCCGATATTCCAACCCCACATCCACGCCATCAGAGGCTCCCTCACCTAGGCTTCACATGGATACCTCACACGACCCATTCGAACCGTGAATAGCCCATCTCTAACCCAAACACACACCCACATACCCCCCCAAAATGCCTACTTTCTATACTACGGGCCAGTCTGCGCATGCGCAGACTATTGAACACGGGCGGACCATTAGTGTAGTCAAGTGCTCCTCCACGAGAGCTTCAAAATAAGACCTCATACGACATCATCGGATCATTAGGGACTCACCTAGACTCCAACATGTCCACCCCGTATGGCCCTATACACTCATAGCCATGCAGTATAGGCCTATGGGCCTACCCAGGCCTTGGTGACTTTTTTCAAAAATTTCACCGATTCGCTCCGCGACCCTTGCTATGATGTTCTAAATTTCGAGACGTGAAAAACGAGACCCCACAACCCTACCGCAAATGTATAGAAGTGGGTTTCCCAGTAGGACAAACATCGGTCCTATACCTCCAGTATGGGAATATATATTTATATATATATGTCTATATGGGGCTATATCGTACTTTTTCAAAAATTTCACCGTTTCGTGCCGGGACACTTCCTATCATGTTTGTCTTGACGAGACGAGTAAAACGAGATTGTATAGAAGTACGTTTTCCAGGGGGACAAACATTGATCCTATACCCCCAGTATGGGACTATATGGGGCTATATCGTACTTTTTCAAAAATTTCACCGATTCGTGCCGGGACACTTCCTATCATGTTTGTCTTGACGAGACTAAGAAAACGAGACCCCACAACCCTACGGCAAATGTATAGAAGTACGTTTTCCAGGGGGACAAACATTGATCCTATACCCCCAGTATGGGACTATATGGGGCTATATCGTACTTTTTCAAAAATTTCACCGATTCGTGCCGGGACACTTCCTATCATGTTTGTCTTGACGAGACTAAGAAAACGAGACCCCAACCTATACCGCAAATGTCGAGAAGTAGGTTTCCCAGCCTATACCCCCCATACCCCATATAGGCATTTTCACGTAATTTAGGATAAAGTCCGTGTTCCGTATTTTTTCAGGAAAATTTTGGTCCTATACCCCCCATACCCCATATAGGCATTTTCACGTAATTTAGGATAAAGTCCGTGTTCCGTATTTTTTCAGGAAAAATTTTACATACACCCACCCTGGAACTAGGGGGAGATAACTCTATTGATAGGCAAGCCCCGTTAAGCCCGGCGACCTATATACCTCCCATACCCCATATAGGCATTTCCCCAGGTTTTTCGATAAAGTCCGTGTTCCGTATTTTTTTTTCAGGAAAAATTTTACATGCACCCACCCAGCCATCAAATACCCCCTTCACCTAGGCTTCACTTTGATACCTCATAATACTCCATCGGACCATTATTGGCTCCCCTAGATACCAAAACGTCTATTTTCATACCCTTGGGCCACCGCGCATGCGCAGAATGCCGATATTTCAACCCCACACCCAGTCCATCAGATGCCCCTTCACGAATGCTTCACTTTGATACCTCATATGACCCCATCGGACCATTAGGGGCTTTCCTAGCTCCAAAACGTCTATTTGCATACCCTTGGGCCACCGCGCATGCGCAGAATGCCGATATTTCAATCCCACACCCAGCCCATTAGATGCCCCTTCACCTAAGCTTCACTTTGATACCTCACTCGACCCCATCGGACCATTTTATCTAGGGACTACTTTTTCTCCGCGGAAGCTTTTTTCCGCGACCGAATCACCGCCAGACATGACCGCATCACCGCGGATGAATACATCTTTATACAATTAAAATTAATTAATTAATTTATTTGTTTATTTATTTATTTATTCTGTGAAAACATGCAAATGTTCGAATCAAGGGAGATAACCCGAAATTTGGCAAAAATCAAAAAAGTGCAAACAGAGTTATCGATCCCGGCAAAATACGCGCTGTAAATGGTACTATATACTACTCATCTCTTACTAACACACAGTACCCAAGGATGATAAGATTTTTTTCCTCGTCAGAAAAACGCGATTAGATCATCACAGGGGTTAAATCTAGTCCGTGACGGAATCACCAAAAAATCGTGACGGAATGACGAGTGCGCTTTTTAAATCTTCTCGGTAAAAGAGCTTTATTAATTATACATTTCCCCCCCAAAATATTCCTGGGGTGAATTTATCACTTCTACTTATAAAATTAAAACTCTGAACTCTTATTTCTACCAAGGTATACAGTTCCTGTCACATGCATATCTTTTCTACAGATGTTTCAAAATAGTATTCAGTAAAATGCAAATTTTCTTCCTTGACAATTTCGAATTTCCTGAGTTCTTCCGGTTCAAAAATTGCGGGGAAATAGTTCGCGATTAAAAACACATCTTCTCTGTTATTGACGTGTCCCCGGAGATCATAGGAAGCGAACAGAAAAAACAGCATGCTTATGTATGGTCTACGAAAGAATGTGGAGTGTATTTTATGCGAAAAAGGGCTGTTTTAAGCGATGCCCGCTTTTTCGTGCAATTCATGAGTAACGTTTTTGGTTGAACTGAAGTGAGGGTACTCAACCAAAAGCGTCACACAATGTCAAAGAAATTTAAGGATGATCGTGTCGGTTATTCGCACTAGAGAAAATCCAGTCAATCCGTCCTCAGCCTAGACGATTTTGGTAGCAATGCCGAAAATACTGAAAATGACGAGCCTTCCTTATTTGTTCACCGTTCAGATTCGTATCTTGCTGATCTTGAATTGGGCAAATCTCAGATGGAAAACAATTTTTCAAGCGAAAGAGATAACCGAAAACAATTCCATTTTAAAAGTTACCCCCGCGGGATTTGCCGCAGCATCTTTTCTCCCGATTAAAAACACGGACTCGAAATATTTCAGGTGTCCGCTGTTGGGACGTTTCGGGATAATGTGTGAGCCGTGGTCTTGTCATGGAACCTGGCGTCATCCCGGCTTCTTGCTTTCCAAACTGGTGACGCCCACGTCCACCAAGAAGCGGCAAAAGACCGCACGGAATACAATAATACATTACATCTATCAGCAACAGTGAGATAGTGAGATGGTCGCTTGTGTGTCTAACCTTTGCAGTAGGAAACTATTTGAAGTAAGGGAAGTAATCCTTTCTGTTTGATGACAACAAAAAGTGATAATAACATGTTTGGCTTACCTCGGGTAGAGAGAATCCAGGCATTGGTTCAACTTGGCTGTAGTCGCATTGTCGTGGACCACCCCATGGTGGTGGGCCCGATTGAACTGTCACTATGGTCAGCAGAAATACGAAGGAGAGCTGCAGATTGCACATGATGACAGCAATTCTCCTGCTATCAGGTGGAAACAGAAGTTGGGATAGACTCCGGTCTTCTTCTATGGCATAAAGATGAATAAATTGTGATTAAATCATGTGAAGAAGAAGCTATATAAACACTCTGAATGCATGTCATGCATCAGGCAACAAAAGTTTAATCTAAAATTTCGCCGACGGCTGTATTATTATTATGCAAGATTTATTGCGGAGCTATGTAAATATCTTCTTTAATACATGACTTACATAATACACCAAAATGTAAAAAAAAAAAGAATAAAAACATATCTGTATCTAATTCGCTATTTTAGCTGTTTGGGCATAAAGTACTGAAGCCTATCTCGTGCGAATTTTTGAAAATCTTTATCCTTGCATCTTTGTTTTGTCGAAAACGCTTTCCTTTTCCCTACATAAGATGTTTGTCGTCAAAATGTTATTTTCCGCAAGCATGTACTAGACCCAAGTCGTTTTAGGATAAAAACTGTAATTGTGACATACATGTACATAATGCGTCGAATGAGTTGGCCATGTTTAGCTGTGGAAGCTTACAAAAGAGTGCTGTCAAGCTTCACTGGTGTGAAAAAGACAGTCCGGTGTCACATGAGCAGGAACGGAGGGAACAGTGACATCATCACCGGAAGTGACGTCATCACCGAAAGTGACACAATCACCGGAAGTGAAGTAATCGCCGTAATGAGGTCAATAGGCCAAAGGTTAAGGCCGAAGGCCAATGTCAAATATCGAGATCAGGGTCAATGTGAAATGAGACGGGTATATGAAGCAATGAGGGATGAGGAGGGTACAGGGAGCAACGTGAAATGAGGCGGGTACACTCAGAGAAAAAGAGGATTCAACATGATGCCAAAAGGGGTATCTAGAAGCTAGAGACCCCTGGTTCTCGGGTAGGTTCCTTTGGGTTTCAGAACGATTCACCAAAGGATTCACTATGACGCCGGAATGGGTATTTGGCAGTTAGATACCCCTGGTTCTGGACAAGACACCCCATGAATTCGTCACGATTCCCCAGTTTTTCCACATGATTCCCCAGATCTGATGGACTGTTAGTCCCTAAGACCGCCCTCTCTGCATGTCATTTGACAAATGTATGTAGGTTTATTGTCGTGGTGGAAAATATACGACGCACTACATCAGGCATTACAGCTTATAGTTTTTCTGATTATTATTGCATTTACCATGTTTACCCATGTTGAGGCGTTTACTCCCTGAGATGCCATCGATGCTCATCCAGTAACATCAGATGAGTTATTTGTTTGAGCTGATCTGTCATCACAACTTCCAAGCTAGCGTATCTAATTCCGCTTAAGCCGGCGCTAGAGGCCATGTGGTTATTTCATAATCTTCAAATCAAAACAGCTGCAATAAACGCGCGGTTTTGAAACTAAGGCTACGTTCAATAATCCGTATTCTAGGATCTGAATGTGAGGTGCCTGGAGAAGCTTTCCTGTGAAGTCATATGGTTGAGTTTGTAACCTCATAAACTGTCGGTGTAACAGCTTCTGATTGCAGTGGGCCGAAAAATGTGGCGCGTGTGCGCATTCAGTTTTTCGTTTTTGATTGACATAGAAGCGGGTATTTGCATAAGAGAGGGCTAATAAAACTACACCCAGTATAACTTATAAAAGAATTAACAAGTTAGATGTTAAAGTATTTGACAGGAGAACAGGATAAAGGGCCTTGTTTAGCTATGCCCACTCCGCTTCGTTTCGTAACGAACAAGGCTGATTGGATGAGAGCCATGAACACAAAAGTTGCTCTCCGCGCTTTTTACCACAATGCAACCAGAGGTTATTTCTTGTTCAGATTCACGTATCACGAAAACAATCATACGCTAACTCAATGGAGTCTTCTAGAGAGTTGTGTTCATCAGATCGTGGGGTCTCTTCTATTTCTTGTTTGTGACTGTTGCTTTTTTCCACTAAAATCTCCCATAATTCGCATCCTGGTCGCTATCATCACCATATTCACCATCACTATGATCTTCATCGCTGTCATCTCCATCATCGTTATCTTCTTTATCATAGCAATCATCACCGCAGAAATAGTCTTCACCCTCCTTGCTAGGCATTTCGCCGAATATCTTACTACCCATATCAAATTGTTTAACAGACACTTGTATTGAATTTATATGTCTGTGTAAAATGTAAAGCATGGAGAATGTCTTCGAACATTTATAACACACATGTACCAATTACAAGCGTCTAAGTAGTGTATAAAACCCTAATTGACTCAACTTTCACCCGGATGTAACTATGACGTCACAACTTCCGACGGTGGCGCCATCTGTACACTTTGGCGGCTGATCCGCCAAGCTGTGGTGTACAAGATGGCGGCCTGGCGGCCATGTTGTACCAAGCTGTAGTGTACAACATGGCGGCTTGGCGGCCATGTTGTACCAAGCTGTGGTGTACAAGATGGCGGCTTGGCGGCCATGTTGTACCAAGCTGTAGTGTACAAGATGGCGGCCTGGCGGCCATGTTGTACCAAGCTGTAGTGTACAACATGGCGGATTAGGCGGCCATGTTGTACCAAGCTGTGGTGTACAAGATGGCGGCCTGGCGGCCATGTTGTACCAAGCTGTAGTATACAAGATGGCGGATCAGGCCGCCATGTTGTACCAAGCTGTAGTGTACAAGATGGCGGCCTGGCGGCCATGTTGTACCAAGCTGTAGTGTACAAGATGGCGGCCTGGCGGCCATGTTGTACCAAGCTGTAGTGTACAAGATGGCGGCCTGGCGGCCATGTTGTACCAAGCTGTGGTGTACAAGATGGCGGCCTGGCGGCCATGTTGTACCAAGCTGTAGTGTACAAGATGGCGGCCTGGCGGCCATGTTGTACCAAGCTGTGGTGTACAAGATGGCGGCCTGGCGGCCATGTTGTACCAAGCTGTAGTGTACAAGATGGCGGTCTGGCGGCCATCTTGTGGCGGCATGAGAAAAACGTATAAAAGGAGGTGATTTTTAGTGGATTGGGTGTATTCATTGGCCTATCTACGGTCGCAGAGCCATGACTTACCTGCCCACCCTGCCTGCCTGCCTGCCTGCCTGCCTGTCTGCCCTGCCTGCCTGCCTGCCTGTCCAGCCTGACTGCCTGCCTGCCTGCCAGCCTGCCTGCCTGACCAGCTTGTATTAGACGAAAGCATGAGACGTGGAGAAGATTTTGGCTGGGACCCAGCAGTACCTCCGGTTGAAGTCTTGCCTGAAGACAAGCGTGTGAGGGAGACCCGCACTCTTACACCGGACTGCACCCTATTGTTGTATCCCAAACGCGTGGAGCTCATCGATGACGACAGTAGGTGTTGGTGTACGTCTGAACCAGCGCGTGTCTCTTTATCCCCGGAAGGCTGGACTACCTTGAAACGGGTGTTATTGGCTGACCTCGACGGTGATAGCACTCACCTGTGTGACGACGTCTACATTTTCCGCGGTCCCTATTTTGCTCGACTCCTCTGTCTCAAGCAAGGTGGTTTTACTCTGGACCCTGATCTATGGACAGCCTTGGAAAAAGTAATCCCCATGGTCGATGAAGTACTATCTCTATAGGAGCCACATAACCCATCAGAATAGTACGTATCACGGACTACACCCGTAGAGCTAGGCGCGCATGTGTGACCTGGTCTATAAAACACGTCACTGGGGATCCCACACCTTCATTTCTACGGTTGCAGAGCCATGGCGGAGATCCAGCCCTATGCGACTCGCCTTTTACAGCATGCCACCGTGGTGAATTCATTCACGGGTTACCGAGCAGTGGTCCGGTCCATGTTTGCAGATGGCGACGACAACGAGGGGCGACGCCAGATCCTCAACGAGTTCACAGAAGCGGTCCTCCACAGAGTGCACTCGATGGAGAGGCGTGCCATCACTCACCACTACTGGACTATGACAGCCATCCTGGATGCTCGCGCTATGGACCAGGAGCGCTCACGCCGGAACCAGCGCCGGCTGGTTGGCCTCACAATAGTCTGTGCCCTATTGATCCTGGCGCTGTGGTATTGACACTATAAATACGAGGGTCAGACACAGTGTGTGTCATTCACCGTTCGACATTGGAGCAAGCATGTCACCCGTCCTACGAGCCATCCTGCCCCTTACACTCCAGGTGGGGTTACACGTCTATGAAGATAAAGTCACCCTCGTGGAAGACCGTGGAGATGTTTGCTGGTCGCCCGCTGAGACCGTATCGAATACGGTGACGCTACCTCGTGACGGCTGGACCAAATTTAAACGGGTGTTGAGCGGCGAGCTCGACGGAAACCTCATCCACATAGACAATGCCATCTACGTATACCGTGCAACCTTCTTCCCACGCCTGGGCCGCTACCAAGACCCTACGCGAGGCTTCACCCTAGTCCCCGATCTGTGGACAGCCTTGGAGAAAGTGGTGCCTATTGTGGACCAGCTGTTTACACCGGACGAGCGATCATCAGACCAGTTGGAGTGGGCTCGTGCCCTGAGAGAATCGGCGGCAGAACCCCATGAACAACTGTCTAGCCATGAACCCGACGACGACGATGCCATTGATTACCCGGCTAGACTCAGTCAACCAACACAACGGTGGTAGAAACTTGCTATAAATAAACCATATTCTCCGGGTCCATCATCATTGTGTCACCATGAAACGCTGGGAGAAGGTGTTGGATAACTTATACTACAGTCCCGACAGTCCGGCTGCGTATAGTGCATTGTCGGCTCTCTATCGAGCGGCCAAACCCCAAGGGATACAACGTGCCCAAGTCCGAGATTGGTTAAGAAAACAAGACACCTATACCTTACATCGAGCTGTCCGTCACCATTTTCTACGGAACCGGGTCATCGTGGGAGGAATAGATGCCCAGTGGCAAGCGGATTTGGTCGATATGAGTGCCTTTGCCAAACACAACGATGGGAATCGATATATCTTGACGTGCATCGATATCCTATCGAAGTATGCGTGGGTGGTACCCATCCGGACGAAAACGGGGGCGAACCTCATAGCGGCGTTCAAAGACATCTTCAAGACCGGGCGCAAACCTTTGTATTTGCAAACCGACGAAGGCACGGAATTCCTCAACAGACCGTTCCAACAGTTTCTGAAAGCCCAGAAGGTCTTCTTCTTCCATACGTACAACGAGACCAAGGCTTCCGTGGTGGAAAGGTTCAACAGGGCATTCAAAGGCCGCATGTATAAATATTTCACCTATAAGAATACAAGGCGGTACATCGATGTTCTCCCGAAACTTGTTACGGGTTACAATCGAGCCTATCACCGGAGTATACAGAGAGCCCCCATTACCGTGACCCAACGCAATGAAGCCCAAGTCCGGCGTGTCTTGTACCCCATGCCATCGCAACGAGCACCGAAGGCTGTGTTCAAGGTCGGGGACCCTGTACGGATCAGTAAAGTCAAGGGCAAGTTCGAGAAAAGTTACTTGCCCAACTGGAGCGATGAGCACTTCCTGATTAAACGGCGCCTACCCCGACAGCAGCGAGTCTATGAACTGGAAGATCTTCAAGGGGAACCGTTGCTAGGGACGTTTTACCAGACGGAATTACAGCCTGTGGTAAAAACACAGCAAGACTACTACACGGTGGAGCAGATTTTGAAAACGGAACGTCGACGTGGCAAACTGTTTCATTTCGTGAAATGGCAAGGGTGGCCCAGTTCCTTCAATTCCTGGGTCGCAGCCAACCAGGTGAAACGACTATAAAGCCAGACACCACTGCCGTCCTCCTTCATTCCACGTCCGACCATGAACACGGTGCAACCGTCTCTGAACACAGCGTCTTCCAAAACGCGCAAAGCGCAAGTAGGCTTTGTGGTGATATTGCTAACCCTGCTGAGTGTGTTGTACGACGTAGCGTATGTCAGTACGTTACTTAACCAACTGAGAACACCAGCCATCAGTGAAACCGGTCTACAGAGAGCACCAGTCGTATCGAGCCCAGTCATCACCACCACACCCCGTGTACAAGCCACGTCGAGCTCCATACCAAGCTCTACACCTACACCAAGAACACCCACTACGTCTCAAGACCCACCGGATTTCATCCCTCACAGTGAACAGACAACGACGACCCACGTTGTACCCACCACCACCATCATCATCCCTGACAGTGTACAGACAACGACGACCGACGTTGTACCCACCACCACTCCAGTTCACTCGTACGAAATTTACAAGAGCGGACTACCACGACAGCGGATACACCTCCAACCATGGACCCTCGGTGGCAGCATCCCTTCACCTGCGTCATCGCAGGACCGACGGGTTCCGGCAAAACGCACTTCGTCAGGAAGCTCCTTCAACACGCCGACAGCATGATCACCCCACCCATTGCCCGAGTCGTGTGGTGTTACGGAGAATGGCAGGCAGCGTATGCAGCAATGCCCCACATCACGTTCGTGGAAGGCCTACCCAACCTGGCCGATTTGGAACCCACACCTTGGTGGTTCTGGATGATCTCATGGCGGAGACGGATGCGCGGGTCACCCAACTCTTTACCAAAGGCAGCCATCATCGACGGCTCAGCATCATCTACATTGTGCAGAATCTGTTCAGTAAAAACAAAGAACATCGGAACATCAGCTTAAATGCCCACTACATGGTGGTCTTCAAAAACCCGAGAGATACCACTCAACTGCTGCACCTGGCGAGACAGATGTATCCCGGCCGCACACCGTTTGCGTTGGAAGCCTTCAAAGATGCCACAACCCCTCAGCACGGGTATATGCTCTTCGACCTCAAGCAAGCCACCCCCGAACACCTTCGACTACGGACCGGCATCTTTCCCGGAGAGACCCACCACGTGTACATGCAAAAATAATGTAAACACACCCACAGTGGCTCCCCCAGCTGGGGTGTGTGTGTTTTGATGATGGGGATAATAAAAAGAATGAATACCACAGCAGGGTTGACTTGGTCTCTGTTCTCTGAAGTAGATAAAAAGAGCAGAGTTGTGGGTTCTAGCTTTAGTTGTACATGATGTCTGCGCGAGTACGGAAGCACGCTCCCACGCTCCGTGTATTGAAGACGGCCCCACCCGAGTTGGTGCGAACCATTGTACGCGATGCGGACCCTGACCTTGTACGCTGTCTGTGCGAGATCGGGTACAACCTGTTAAAAGGCAACGTTCCACTGACTCCGGCTCAGAAGACCAAGTTGATCAAGCATAAGACAGGTCTCCGAACCTTAGTCCATAAGCAAGTCTCGCAAACACAAAAGAAAAAGGTGTTACAGAAAGGTGGATTTCTCGGGGCTATCTTAGCACCGTTGGCCGCTTCCGTGTTGGGTCCAGTATTGGGTGGACTCTTTGGCCGACAATGAACCACACGAAAAAAATGGTCCTCGTCGAACCACGATTCCTTCAAAACCTCCAATCGCCCTACCCTGTGCCACCTACGGTGAAGACCATAAACACCCTCGATGGAGAGATGCAACAGATCTTACAGAGACCGGGGTTAAGCGACAGTGAGAAAGCACAACGGTACAATGAGACGCTTCAACGGTACATGACGTTCATGGACCAATACAAAACCCTGTCTACCCCAGCAACAGCACCACCACCACCACCACCACCACCACCATCACGTGACAGACCGCCGACCTCAGCACCGTTCCAACAGCCGGGTGGGGTAGCCCCCACAGCCCCACAGTGGGTGGAAGACGAAGTGCTGAAGAGTGTACCTGCATCGTTCAAGAAACAAGCTAGCCTGGTATTACAACGGATGAAACAGAATCCTAACATGACTTGGAATGATAAAGGCGAACTACTGGTACAGAATCAGGTGGCCCCCGGGACCCACATGACGGAGTTAGTGAATGACCTGATGCGTAAACGCAGGTCGCACACGGATCCTCGAGGATGGGAGGTCTTCGCTCAAGGCTTGAAAGACATGCATGTACCACAGGAATTGGTGGGGAACCCCCACCGCTGGGCCTTTATGCAGCGTGACTCACCGACTCGTGCACCACCACTGTCACCACAACCTTGGGAAGCAGACTGGGAACCGGAGTCACCCCCCAAAACTCCACCACCACAACGGGCACCTTCTTTTCAAACCTTTAAAAAACCACCCTCGATCAGGACACCCCACATCTCCAGAGCCGTGACACGTAGCAAGTCAACGCGATGAACACGACGCCGGACACAACCGCCCAAGGCCTGGAACACCTATTAAAACCAACAGCAGCAGCAGGACAGCTCAGTCGCCATGTTTCACCTCACCCTACCCAGTAACAGTTCGCTGGATGTGTTTCCTGACAACACCGTGGCCAAGTATGTGACTCAATTACCGCAACCGTTGCATTTACCTGGCCGGTGGGAATGTGGACTGGTGGATATCCAATACCCTTACTCGTGGTACAACGTGCGAGCCAATGAAGTCTGGTACGAGGTGACCTACGAAGGCAAAGACACCCGACTCACCCTGCCCGAAGGCCAATACGATACCCCAAAGAGTTCATGGGTGGGCTGTCAAGACTGTTGCATTATAAGGCTCTACGGGAGGTGACGAATACTTCAAAACCCATCAAAGCCTATCCCTTCAAGAATCACGTGGACTTCGATTACAACGCACACAACGACAAGGCACAGCTTATCGTCACCGGCAAGGCGAGTGTCGTACTGAGTCCTATCCTACAGCAAATGCTGGATTTCGATCTAAAGACGTTCGCTGGTCCCACCGAACACCATGGCGAGATGCCGATGGATATGAAGTCGGGTATGTACGGACTCTACGTCTACTCGGACGTGGTGGACAACCACATCGTGGGCGATATCAACACACCTCTGTTACGGGTGGTCCCCATTAAAAAGACGTATGGAGGTCAAGTCACCCACAGTCTCACCCACATGCTCTACTTGCCCGTACGACAAACTGACATCAACACGATCACGGTGGATATAAGAGATGACACGGGACGACCGGTGGCATTCGAACGAGGAAAAGTGGTGCTGACACTTCATTTTCGACAAGCACGTGCTCCCCACTTTGCATGATGAAAGTACCTTACGAGTGCGATGTACGCAGCTATATGGACTATTATGCCCAACAGGCCGGGAGTGGCTTTCCGGTCTTTAGCGGTGCACGCATGCAACGAGGACATGGACTGGGGAACATACTCGGCAGCATCGTCAAAACGTTCCTGCCCTTGGTGACGCGTGGGGTGAAAGCAATCGGCAAAACAAGCGGTACGCAGTGGACTGCAAGTGGCCGGTGATGTCTTGGGGGTACGGCACCCAAAGAATCCTTGAAACGGCGGGCCAAAGAAGCGGGAGGCGTCTTGGTGGCCAAAGCACAACGCACTGTAGGGAATAAAAGAGCTGCCCCACCGAGACCACGCACCAGTCGACGACCGACCCAGCGACGACGCACATCGAAGAAGACAAAGGATATCTTTTCTTAAAACATGTCCTTAATCCACGCCGAGTCCTGCCCCTCCACCAACAGTGAATTTGATTTGTGGATCGTGCCGCCCACACAAACCAGTGTCGAACAAGGATTATGGGTGGAGCATCTCCCGCTCTCCAGCATCAACGAAACCGGGCCCATCGAGTTCACCATCAGTAATGCGGATACGGCCTATGTGGATTTAGCCCATACCTACTTGTATGTGAAAGCCAAGGTGGTCAGTGGGGATGGCATCAGAATCGTCCAAGCTGCAACGGTGGGCCCGACGAATCTCTGGCTGCACTCGATGTTTCAACAGGTGGATATTTTTCTCAGCGACAAACTCATCAGTGGCTCGACCAACACGTACCCCTATCGAGCCTACATCGAGACACTGTTGTCGTATGGCCGAGAGGCTAAAAATCTCAGCTGACAACCGCTTTATTCTACAGGGACAC
>JAVTVY010033449.1:0-15207 GCA_036873755.1 Hanleya hanleyi
GGGATTTTCGATACGCTTAAAAGACAGGCAACGCAGTGTAGAAGTCAGTTACTTTCTACACTGCACAAATATACTTATTGCTGATTGGAACTCCCGCGTTGTTCAGGTAAGTCGATATGTTATTATTTGTTTATTTCAGAATTGTAACTTCTTATTACTATATAGGTCTGAGAAATGATTCTAATTTACCAAAGCTTCGGTGTTACCATTTGACAAATATCTGTGAATATTATATTTAAGGATTTCTGTGTCATTACTGTAATATTACGAAGTCACGAACTGTTGCTATACTGTTGCTGTTGCTAATTGTATACTATTATGTTCATATATAGATATCCATGTTGATGATTGTAAACTTATTAGAACTAAATGAGTTACTTTCTACACTGCACAAATATACTTATTGCTGATTGGAACTCCCGTGTTGTTCAGTTTTTCAGACTACATTTCCCCGTTAATTGAGAATATTGAAAGGTCGGTATATACCTGCTCAATAAATGGTGGAGATAGAGGCTTGACCCCCGTACCTCTCGCAGAACAGAAATTATTAAGTGAACATCACTTCATATGAACAGCAGTGCTACCCTCGAAAATAATTATTCACTGAGAAGTTTAGGTCCGGCTAGGACAGTAGAAGAAATTGTGAACGAAGTAACACCACTTTTCTTGGACATGCCTAGTCCAATAGTTTTGGACAAATTCACCGGAACCGGAAATGGACAGTTCTGGTGGGAAAAATTAATTCGATATGCGGCATTCCACAAATGGAATGACGAGCTCACATTGAATTTGTTACCATTTCAATTGAGTGGAGAAGCCGAAAAATGGTTCAATGGACTTTCAGCCACTACCAAATCTAATTTAGTGCAAGTGAAACAGGAGTTTCTCAAACGTTATGGACCTGAAGAACTGTTTGATATGTCAGTGCTAATGCAAGGTCAAAAACCCGGTGAGTCAGTGATAACGTACATTGAACGTATTAGGGAAATGTCAGTGCATCCAGAAGTTCCAGAAAGACTATTAATTCCCATGTTAGTAAATGGTCTAAAAGACGACATAAAGGCACATGTTATGCCACAACACCCAACGAAGATGGACCACCTTGTCGAGATGGCAAAATACGCTGAACGAACAGTTGCATCGTTAGCTAGTTCTGCAACAACAGTGAACGCCGTTACATCCAGTTCGGCCATATCAGCGTTAGAAACACGCATAGATCAACTTGCGGCACTGGGTGATGACAGCAACTACAAGACCATATAGTGAGAGACGCGAACGTCCAGACAACCAACAGTATCACAGGGACTACTCACAACACAGATCTGGACATTATCAAGATAACCATCAGGGTTACAACAACAGTCAAGGACAGTCACGGAGTCGACGTTTCAACGACCACCAAGGACAATCAGTTGGAGACCAGTGTCGGAAGTGTGGTAAGTCTTGGGCTCCTGGTCACTTCGCACATTGTCGAGCAAAAGGGGTAACTTGTTATAAATGTGAAGGAAAAGGACATTTTGCTAGACTATGTGAATCAAGTAGAAGATAGGGGTGTTCGCCTGTCCATAGAAGTAAACTCTCTGGGGGCGGGCATACAGTAGAAGTAGAGAATGACAAGAAGAAACGGAAACCAAGAAATGTAGGTAGAGAACATGTTAATGTTATGACAACAATGGGCAAAAATACCATTTCAGTTAAGCTAAAAGAAAAAAACTTTCAGGCTTTAATTGACACAGGGGCTACTATATCAGTTATTTCAGAAAAACTGTTGAAAAAAGTAGGCCTCGACCGGAGTGTTTATTCAGATTCGCATATACAGGAGGTATCCGGCGTAGGAGGTGAAAAACACGCTGTCCTAGGTTCTATGATAATACCCTTTTCTATTGGAGTTCTCTCCTTGTCATACACGTTCCACATTCTACCCAACATGTCCTACCCTATCATTCTAGGCAACGATTTTCTGGAATTTAATAGAGCATCAATTGACTATGGTACGAAAACATTATCGTTGCAAGGTAACTCGAATACCGTAGTCATGACAATGACGAAAGATGGTTTGGCTAGAACGGCTGAAGTATGCTTTATAGCTCCAAATTCACAAATAGATGTACATGTCAAAGTTTCACACTTACACAAAGGACAAGTCGCCTTATTAGAACCACTTCCTGAACTAGCCGCTCTAGGTGTCGCTGGTGGTAAGTGTGTCATTCAGCCGAAGGAAGGTAAGTCTTATATGAGAATAATGAATCCCACAGACGAACCTATTCATCTTCCTTTTCGTAAAGTCATAGCAACAGTGACAGAAGTACCAGCAGATGATATCCATACAATGGTTCGTCATGACGAGACCAAAACCAAACCTTCATCCGTCAACCAAGATTTGTCAGATAAGCTGGACTATATTGATTTTGATTTATCCAATACTGAACTTTCCGATAGTGAGAAAACACAGTTACAAACATTTTTGAACAGGAATAGAGATATTTTTGCTTCTTCTAAAGCAGAACTTGGACGCACAAACTTGCATGCGCATAGGATAGATACGGATCCTGATGCACCTCCAGTGAGGATGCCCTTTTATCGCACAAGACCGGAAGGTAAAGCTGAAATAGATAGACAAGTTGATGAAATGTTATCAAATGACATCCTAGAGCCCTCAGATTCATCATGGCATAGTCCCGTTGTATTGGTGAAGAAAAAGAATGGAGAATTCAGATTTGCTGTTGATTATCGGAAAGTTAACAAAATTACTAGACCGGTATCTTTTCCCATTCCACGTCTTGAAGATGTATGGGATGCCGTTGGCGACTCAAAGGCTCAGATATTTTCTACCCTAGATTTAGCTAGTGGGTTCTGGCAGGTCCCGATGGACCCGGAAACAGCGCATAAAGCCGACTTCATCACTCACAGCGGGGTGTGTCAGTGGAAAGTCATGCCTTTCGGTTTGACAAATAGTCCGTCAAGTTTTAATATGGTCATGACAAAAGCGTTACGTGGCGTCAATTGGCGCTTTGCGTTAACATATGTGGATGACGTCCTGGTCATGAGCCGGAACTTCCAAGAGCATATACAGCATCTTGCGCAAGTATTCGACAAAATGAGACAGGCTAACCTCACTCTGCAACCCGGTAAGTGTAATTTTGCCACACCACAAGTCACATATTTAGGACATATTATCACAAAAGAAGGAATCAAAACTGATCCAGCTAAAACAAAAGCAATCACCACGTTTCCTGTACCCAGTAACGTCACACAGGTGCGAGCATTTCTAGGTGTATGTAACTATTACCGGAAGTTCATCAAAGCTTTTTCGGCTATAGCTCACCCACTCCACAATCTTCTTCTCAAAGACGTCACCTTTGAATGGACAGATGATTGTCAGAAGGCATTTGAGACACTCAAGACAGCCCTAACTTCTGCCCCGGTCCTAGCATACCCGGATATGACTAAACCATTTATCCTAACCACGGATGCATCAGGATTTGCCATAAGTTACATACTTGGACAAAAAGATAGCGAAGGTAGAGAGAGAGTAATCTCGTATGGCGGAAGGTCCTTGAAAGGATATGAGAAAAAATGGTCCGTGACCGACCAAGAATGTGCGGCAGTTTTGGAAGGCTTGAGAACCTATAGAGTATATCTCACTAGCAAACCATTCACAATAATAACAGATCGCAAAGCCTTAACATGGTTGCAGACAGTCAAACATACGAACGGTAGATTGCACAGATGGGCACTGGAATTGCAAGGATACAACTATGAGATTATCCACAAAGCAGGCAAATCTAACACGAATGCAGACGGATTGTCCAGACGGGAGTATGACAGTGTCAATAATATTGAAACTGCAGGAGACAAGCTGAAGACAGAGGTAGGTTTTTTCTATGGTTCCCCATCAACCACTCCCATCATAGCAGCAGCTTCAGAAGTTTCGGAAAATCCGGAGGCTCCGAGTGAGAAAACAAAAGTTGATGAAGTTGCAAAGAAACTGTGATGAGTTGAAACATATCATCAGGTATAAGCTTCATGCAGACCTACCAGATGATCCCAATGAAGCAAAGAAAATTCAAAACACTTCCAATGAGTATGATATGTTGAATGGCATCTTATATCACTGGCACCAGCCACGATCAAAACATATTTCTGTGGATTGTACACTTGTTCGTCAGTTAGTAATGCCAGTTTGTTTACGCGGAGATGCATTGCGTTCCTATCACGACTCAAAAGCAGGTGGGTGTCATTTTGGAGCTCAAAGAACATATGAAGCATTACGCAGGAGTTACTACTGGACAGGTATATATCAGAACACATACGACTATGTCAGAACTTGTGACACCTGTCAGAGAAGTAAGCAGCCTAGAAACCCCAAGCCAGCCCCATTAACACCCATGCCCATAGACGAAGTATTTGAACGCATTCATATCGATTTCATCGGTCCCATAACAGAGACACCTGATGGGTTCAAAAACATTCTCTTAGTAGTAGATAGTGCATCTCGATGGAGTGAAGCTTTTCCATTAAAGACACAAGAGGCAACTGAAGTCGCAAAAGTTCTTTTCGAAGAAATATTTTGTCGCTATGGCGCACCGCATAAGATTGTATCAGACAGAGGCAAAAATTTCATGTCCAAATTGGTTGGAGCAATTTGTGAAATGTTTCAGGTAACCCATCATTTCACAAGCGCTTATCATCCTCAAACCAATTCGGCTTGGGAGCGAACAAACAGCTCCATCATTTCGGCTCTACGTGCATATTGTGATGGTACGCACTCAAATTGGCCTCAGTTGTTGCCTTGTATCATGATGTCGTTTCGTATGTCTCCATGTACACAGTCGACTCAAACATCCCCATACCGGGTGTTGTTTGGCAAGGAAATGAATCTGCCATTTGATACAGCCATTCTTCCAAAGGACAAGCTTCTCCATGGAGCTAAACTACACATAGAACAAGTTATGGATAACTTAAAACGTACCAGAGATATAGCAGCGAAATTTACAAAAACGGCACAAGATAGAAGCAAAGAACGCTATGACAGAAAAGCAGCTAGCCCCGATTACAAGGTAGGAAACTTGGTTTTGTTAACTTCACACAAGTCGAAGAGAGGTTTATCACCTAAACTATGTCCAAAGTTTACAGGCCCTTACTACATAGTTCACGTTGGAGAAAATAACACGTATAAACTCCGAAAACAATCTGATAACACAGAAATCAAATCTCGAGTACACGCTAACAGGTTAAAGCGTTATTATGATCCGCAAGATAGGACAGAGCCTTACTTCACTCCAACGTCAAAAGATAAAAATGACACGAGGCCTGCGACAAAGGAAAAAGGCGGAGCTGAGAAAACAGGCCAATCAAAAGCAACCACAAAAAGCTGAGACAAAAGCAGACAAAGACAAAAAGTGGTACAGAATAGATAGATTGCTGAAAATGAAAAAAGTCAAATGGCGAGACATACTATCTAGTTAAGTGGTATGATGCCACTGAAACCTCTTGGGCAGAGGATAAGAATATTACGGATAGAGCCAAGCAGTTATTCCATATAAATCGGACGAAAACAGGTACAAGACGCAAACGGCCGTATAGACATTTTAAGAGACCGTAAATCAGTATCCGTTATGATACTTATAAAATAGAGCTAAACATGTATTTAACAGATACGCATAGGTGCGTAAACCGTTGAAGTTGGACTACCAAAGATAAGGTATAGCAATACACAGCAGTTGCGGAGGCAGTATTCGTTACTCCAAGAGGCGCCTTTTTCATCCTTGTAACACTTTGGCTATTTTCTCTCAAATCTCCCTCTTTTTCTTTGTGTAATACCAGCGCCTAAAATTTATAGTGCTAGAAGGTGTATCTGATCAATACATTTTCACTCATTTGCGTTGATACTACATTACTAACAAAACTCTTCTCCTCTCATTAGGGACTTGGATGAATCGAATGCTTTGCCTCCTACTTCTGCTGTTGTCATTCTCAAGACCAGTTTTGGCCAGCCCGAACGAGAAGGATGTATATATTCTTCAACGCTTAAATTATGGAGTTTTATTTGTAAAAGAAGGGACTTTACAAATGGGTAATGAGTTTTGGTTGAACACATTTGAAGTTGCTTTGCCCAGGTCTATCAATCTTGGATTGCCACAAAAGTGTCCCACAGTAGATAAATGTAGAGCGGATATTAACTTTAGGTTATCGACATTTTACTCAATTCAGCAACGCACACACAACATGTTACGAGACACACTCATGTATGTTCATGAATTAGCACCTCAAATCGACTTTCGAAAGAAAAGAGCTTTATTTTCCTTTATCGGCCAGTTATCCCGATCAATTTTTGGTACCGCTTCCCTCAGCGATATAAAAATCTTAGCTTCTCACATTTCAGCCCTTAGTAAACGAAATTCAAAATTAGCATCAGTATTGGTACAACATGAGAATGAATTATCATCTTTCATAACAACTGTAGATAATCGTTTCACAGACATAGTTAATGGTATAACAAACAATCACAGAGAAGTTGAAGCTGTCAAGCATGATTTATTTTCAATTGCAGAAAATATTTCGATAGCTTATTCAAAGTTATCCATGTTAGTCACGCAACAAATCAACTTGGCCAGTGTTTTAGAACACCAATTACAGGATTTAAAAACAAGTATACACAGTTTAGTAAATGGCAAACTTTCACCACACTTTTTTGCACATACTATTCATAGAATACAACACATTTTGTCTACTCGCTATCCAAATTATCCACACACAAACCGATTATTATTATGAGACTTTACATTACAGTGAAATTTCCTATTTCTCCGATAAAAGGTGTCCTTTCACTATTTAAAATTGTTAATTTACCAGTCCCTATCAATGCCACTTCAAAACACGCATCTCAGCTTTTACATTTAAGGGAATATTTTGCCATCACAAATACCAATGAGTATTATACAATTTTGAATCAGGCCACGTTATCTACATGTATAAAGAAGGAGAACTTCCATTGTCCAAACATGATCACGTTATTACCCATCACACATAGCACATGTGAGACTGCTTTGTTTTTAAACCAAAAACATCAAGCATATCAATTATGTGATTTCCGGTTTATTCAAACTCCGATTCAATCAAACATGTTAGAAATATATCCATCTTCAATTTTAGTTTATAAAATGCAATCTTTATCTCTGGTATGTCATGGCACACAGAAAGTCATACCTGGTTGTACGTTCTGTTTGATTGCTCTACCTTGCCAATGCTCTTTAGCTAGTTCGAACTCCTATATTGCCCCCCGTTTAACATCATGCAAGAATGACACGAAGGAAGTCAGTGTTACTCATCCGGTCAACCTGGCTCTGTTGCAGTCATTCTTTTCTACGGACACTATAAATGATATAGCTGGTGATACAACATTTTTCCAACCCCTCGTAGTTGATATCCCTCAGTTCGAAATGTTCAATCACACATATAACAATATATTGGCACAAGATCATCAGGGTCATTTAAGTTTAGCTCGCATGGTAACAAGTGCAAAACGGAGGGAAAAAGTTTTTCGGCATTTGGCCGAGCCTATTTTATCTGGTGATATCCCTATTCAGTCAACGTGGTTTGATACTGAGTCTACTTTGTCCTTAGTTGCCTTAATTGCCGCCACTATATCTATCCTTGCATTTATTTGGGCATTTCTCAAAATTCGGGCATTGACAGCCATGATAGTAATACTACAAGCCCAGAAGACACACGCAAATCTGATGTTACCAGCGTTTCATTATAAACCAACCCTCCCAACCTCTCCTTCCAGTGACCTACCTTCTTTAGAAACCAACTGTATACCCACATCACCGTATATTTATTGGATATTCGCTTTGGTGACCATCCAAACTATTTTTATTGTATGCCACTTCCTTCGACAATGGCACAAGAAATCTCATCACTCGACCATACTTTTGGAAATCACTTCAGGTTCCCCTACTGACAATCCCGTTGTGTTTATCTCATTTAGACGTTTCCTATCCAAAAACTATTACTGATGTTAGAGTCACAGGAAAAATATTTACAAAACTACAAGTATCGCTTCCAGGTTTTCGACTTTTCGATCGTGTGTCAAACCAGCATATTTCACTACCAATGTCGTATTCTGTGTCCCCGTGGTCAGCATACCAAGTAGGGAAAGTAGTGAAACAATCATTTATAGCATATTTAGTCGTTCAGCATCAGGGATATTTAACAGCTCTTCCTAGAACTTGGCACGAATGCCAGCAATATCAAGAAAATTCAATTACAAGTGCCACCCCCTTGGTACCCACATTCCATTGATACAAGAATGCTCGCACAATAAACAAGGCTATCTGACCGGTGCCCACGATAGTTATTACCTGATGAAATACTGAGTCTCCAGTTGACATATTTACATTGTTTTGTTGTTGTTTTTTAAGATTTTTTTTTGGGGCACGGTATAATACTTCTTTTCAGCGGTATGTACTTATTGGCTTAGTTTGTTTAAGACGTATCCTTTTTCCAGGATTGATCCAATTAGTTCATATTGCTATAGGCAAAACACGAAATTTGCGGAGTAAATTTTTGTAGCCATAGGGATATGTTATGTAGCTAGAATACAACTGTATAAAGAGTTTAATTTTTAAACATTACTGGTTAAAATAACATGGAATATAAAGGTTTGCATGAAGTTATCGTGTATATATATTTGACTTAGTTATAATGGACTATCGTTTTCATGATCTGATATAAGTGGAATGAATTATGTGACGAGTATAAATATTGAATTATATAAAAATGGGAAGAAAAGTATTGTAAATAACAAATTATTTTACTGTACTAAATTGTGAGATTTAGTTGTTCTTGTTAGGAATATTTTATCCAATGTATAGTTTGTGTAATAAAGTTATTGGAAATGTATATCTAACCATATATGAGGTAGTAACAGATGGCATGTTGTAGAAAACATGTTTCCTTAAGGGAAACAATAAGAACTGATGTTTCCGGACATACACAGCAGGTAACAGAGGAATTATGTAATTAAAAATGTCGGAGTGTCGGAAGCCTAGCCAGGAATTCAGGTCCGGGAAGGAAATAGGCGCCAGAATCACCGTCTCATGAATAGACCCAAAACTGTTAGTGCCGGTAAAGGATTAAGTGTTGGCACTTCTCGACATGTTACCTGAACATGCCAGAACAACTCAGCGGAGTCACAATCAGCCAATGAAACTTTCGGTCACAAAACAAACTGTCACATCTGCAAAGAGTAATTAAAATTTATGGGTGTAGCAGGGGATTTTCGATACGCTTAAAAGACAGGCAACGCAGTGTAGAAGTCAGTTACTTTCTACACTGCACAAATATACTTATTGCTGATTGAAACTCCCGTGTTGTTCAGTTTTTCAGACTACATTTCCCCGTTAATTGAGAATATTGAAAGGTCGGTATATACCTGTTCAATACTGGCACAAGCCATGGCAAGTGTATATAATGGTTTTTGAGAGTTTGGATGATTTGAGAATAATTTACTTGCAGGTCGTGTTTTATTGCTGCGGTACAGATTTGATCAATCTCTGGTAATCGAAGGTCTCAATCATTCTATATATTAGTTTCAATTCATCAAAGAACATAATTTTACCTTCTCCGTTAATAAGGCAAGTTTGTACTAGTTTTCTATTAAAATTCATTTAAAATGACTATTGAGCCATATCGGGTTCAATATATAAATGTACTGGGCGTTTTACTTTCAAAGAAGTTGGTACACAGTAAACCTTGGTACCAAACCTCGACTGTATCTTTCCAGAAAGGTTATCAATATTACGTATTATTAATTTTCTACATTCTGGCCCTATGTTACATAATGTATCCTATGTTATATAATTTTCTATATTCTGGCCCTATGTTACATAATGTATCCTATGTTATATAATTTTCTATATTCTGGCCCTATGTTACAATGTATCCTATGTTATATAATTTTCTATATTCTGGGCCTATGTTACATAATGTATCCTATGTTATATAATTTTCTATATTCTGGGCCTATGTTACATAATGTATCCTATGTTATATAATTTTCTATATTCTGGCCCTATGTTACATAATGTATCCTATGTTATATAATTTTCTATATTCTGGCCCTATGTTACATAATGTATCCTATGTTATATAATTTTCTATATTCTGGCCCTATGTTACATAATGTATCCTATGTTATATAATTTTCTATATTCTGGCCCCCTATGTTACATAATGTATCCTATGTTATATAATTTTCTATATTCTGGCCCTATGTTACATAATGTATCCTATGTTATATAATTTTCTATATTCTGGCCCTATGTTACATAATGTATCCTATGTTATATAATTTTCTATATTCTGGCCCTATGTTACATAATGTATCCTATGTTATATAATTTTCTATATTCTGGCCCTATGTTACATAATGTATCCTATGTTATATAATTTTCTATATTCTGGCCCTATGTTACATAATGTATCCTATGTTATATAATTTTCTATATTCTGGCCCTATGTTACATAATGTATCCTATGTTATATAATTTTCTATATTCTGGCCCTATGTTATATAATATATCCTATGTTATATAATTTTCTATATTCTGGCCCTATGTTACATAATGTATCCTATGTTATATAATTTTCTATATTCTGGCCCTATGTTACATAATGTATCTTATGTTATATAATTTTCTATATTCTGGCCCTATGTTACATAATGTATCCTATGTTATATAATTTTCTATATTCTGGCCCTATGTTACATAATGTATCCTATGTTATATAATTTTCTATATTCTGGCCCTATGTTACATAATGTATCCTATGTTATATAATTTTCTATATTCTGGTCCTATGTTACATAATGTATCCTATGTTATATAATTTTCTATATTCTGGCCCTATGTTACATAATGTATCCTATGTTATATAATTTTCTATATTCTGATCCTATGTTACATAACGTATCCTATGTTATATAATTTTCTATATTCTGGCCCTATGTTACATAACGTATCCTATGTTATATAATTTTCTATATTCTGGCCCTATGTTACATAATGTATCCTATGTTATATAATTTTCTATATTCTGGCCCTATGTTACATAATGTATCCTATGTTATATAATTTTCTATATTCTGGCCCTATGTTACATAATGTATCCTATGTTATATAATTTTCTATATTCTGGCCCTACGTTACATAATGTATCCTATGTTATATAATTTTCTATATTCTGGCCCTACGTTACATAATGTATCCTATGTTATATAATTTTCTATATTCTGGCCCTATGTTACATAATGTATCCTATGTTATATAATTTTCTATATTCTGGCCCTACGTTACATAATGTATCCTATGTTATATAATTTTCTATATTCTGGCCCTATGTTACATAATGTATCCTATGTTATATAATTTTCTATATTCTGGCCCTATGTTACATAATGTATCCTATGTTATATAATTTTCTATATTCTGGCCCTATGTTACATAATGTATCCTATGTTATATAATTTTCTATATTCTGGCCCTATGTTACATAATTTATCATATACCTATGTATGCTATGTAACAAATACAAAGGCATGTTTTCTATTTCCGTATCGCATTTCCCGTATCACATCCTCCGGAAAAAGAGGGACTACTTTCGCCTTGTCTATCTAGGTCGCATTGAGTCGCGCCACCTGTCGGGAAAACCCCTACAACATATCCAAGTATGATCGACCACGGTCACTGTTTACCTGGTGTTCGTGGCCAAAAACTTAACAGTTAATTTTTTTTTTAGGAAGCACAATGCGATAAAGCCGATGTCCTCAAAAAACATACAAAGGGCCAGGTTTACAATGAAAATAAAATTTATTTAATAGAAACGTCTGTCGTCTGCTAGGCCATGGCATAGGTCATGGGAATTCCCACACCAAGAAATTCCTTCAGCAATTCATACTTATCGAGTACAGCTCTTATCGGAAAACGGGAAATATCGCCAGAAAACTGTATATATATTCAGACATTTGTTAATTATTATTCCCTGTTGACATTTTCCTGTTTGTTAGTATTCTACAATTTCATACACTGTACAATGGAGGATTCCTTTGCCAATTTTGACAGTGACACGAACAGTTCTTTTGAGCCGGCAAATTTTGACCTGGGCTTTTTGCCCAATTCCCCCAATCAATCTGATGAGGGCGGTTCACCAAATAACTTTCCCAGTGACGATGGAATTGATGGTGCTATTCGGGACATGCCTCTTGACCTTGATATAACGATGCAACATCAGACTGCGGTGGCAGCATCAACAACAACGTCATCAACAACAACAACACCACCAGTGTACAATGAAAACCATGATGAATCGGACTCCGACCCGGAACCTGAAGATTTAGCATTGCTGAATGAACGAATACAACATCATGACCCCCCCTCCAAATGTGAATAACCGTGCCCCAACATTTGTAGAGCTTCAGAAATCCCAGACAGAGTTTGTTACTGATATGAGAAATAAAAATACTGTACGGAAAACTGACAGCGTGGTACGCACTTTTGCAAAATGGCTTGGGGCCTCTCCACGGTTCGAAGAACGGGAACTACAGCTCATCCCACATCTGGAGCTGGACAACTACATCGGCTCATTTCTGCTTTCAATTAGAAAATTTGATGGATCTGAATATGAGCCGGACACTCTTACAAGTTACCATCGAGGTATCGACAGGTTCCTGCGTGATAAGAACTACCCATACAGTCTGATATTGGACCGCGAGTTCCAGACAAGTCGGGATGTCCTGGCCTCTAAAAGAAAAGAACTTAAAGCGAAAGGAAAAGGAAATAGGCCAAATAAATCAGAGCCTCTCACCCGAGAGGAACAGATCATCCTATCTGAAACGAGTCAGCTTGGCTGCCAGAGTCCAAAACAGTTACAAAACAAAATGTGGTTGAACAATACTATGCATTTTGGACTGCGGCCAACTTCTGAAAACCGAAAACTGAGGTGGGAGGATTTAACGCTAAAAACTGATGCGAACGGTCTAGAATTCATTGAATTCAATGAGCGAGTGACAAAAACGAGAACCGGTGCCAATCCGAGTGGCCACGAACGCCCCTTTCACCCCAAACAATTCACCTTGCCGAATAACCCCGAGGAATGCCCCGTTCACACATACAAGGAGTTCCGAAGTCACAGGCCCCAGAAAATGTGTGCTCCTGATAGCCCATTTTATCTTGCCATACACTACCAGAGGAAAGCATCAAGCTCTGTCTGGTATAAATGTCAGCCACTGGGGGAAAATAAATTAGGGGAAATTATGAAAACAATAACAGGAAATGCTAACATACCTGGACGGAAAACAAATCACAGTGCCAGAAAATCGATGCTGTTGCCAGTCATGAACAACAGAAAGAGATGTCACATATTCTCGGTGTAACAGATACGGCAAATAATACATCTCCGTGTCACGCTATCCCAAGTACCAGTAATGTCGACGATTCTCCGTGTGTCCCTGTCACTTCAGGCCCTTTGATACAAAGTTCGGACTCACTGACTGACCAAAACATTCCGGTACGAATAAACCAGAATCTCCTGTCACAAACTCAGACGACCGCAGCGGGTATCTTTCACGGCGCCAACTTTCACCACTGCACCCTGAATATAACGGTCTGCCAGTCTGCTGGATCGATCCCGTCCAATAATTTGACATAAATAATAAATAAACCGAATGATACTTTTCACTTTTGGTCAAATATATAAACTCTAAATGTTACAGAACGTTTCTGTCAGTTTCCACATGTTTGTCGCTTCCGGTAAAGTTTGAAAGTTACAGCGCGTATGAATATACTTTTTTGACCTAGTTATGAGGCTAGCTAAGAGAAACCTTGTTCTCATGTGAATATTGCGGTACATTCAATAATATATATAAATTCTGATACTGTATGTAATGTTGAATTGAAGGTTATTTACAGTTATTATAGGTAATTTATTTCAACCAAAAATTAATTCTGTCTTCTTTCTGATTTTGATCATTGTTTCTGCTATACTGACTGTCAACTCGTTTCTGCATATAAAACTGGGGTAAGAATCGAGGCCTGTGCACTACCCTAGATTTGAATGCTGCATCATCCAACATAGTCCTGCGGAAA
Organism: Hanleya hanleyi; assembly: GCA_036873755.1. Taxonomy (NCBI): domain Eukaryota; kingdom Metazoa; phylum Mollusca; class Polyplacophora; order Lepidopleurida; family Hanleyidae; genus Hanleya; species Hanleya hanleyi. The sequence goes on from JAVTVY010033449.1 coordinate 14,151, forward strand.
TACCGCTAAATATGACCGACAAAGTTAATATAAATACAGGTATATGATAAAAAGGTTATCATGGTACTGTGTGTTCCGGGACGTCGTATCAGCTCTCGTGCTCTGAGGTCCGATCGCCGTATCGACCTCGCCCTGCGGGCTCGGTCGATACGGCGATCGGACCTCAGAGCACTCGAGCTGATACGACGTCCCGGAACACACAGTACCATGATAACCTCTATGTATCCTATGTTATATAATTTTCTATGTTCTGGCCCTATGTTACCTAATGTATCCTATGTTATATAATTTTCTATATTCTGGCCCTATGTTACATAATGTATCCTATGTTATATAATTTTCTATATTCTGGCCCTATGTTACATAATGTATCCTATGTTATATAATTTTCTATATTCTGGTCCTATGTTACATAATGTATCCTATGTTATATAATTTTCTATATTCTGGCCCTATATTACATAATGTATCCTATGTTATATAATTTTCTATATTCTGGCCCTATGTTACATAATGTATCCTATGTTATATAATTTTCTATATTCTGGTCCTATGTTACATAATGTATCCTATGTTATATAATTTTCTATATTCTGGCCCTATGTTACATAATGTATCCTATGTTATATAATTTTCTATATTCTGGCCCTATGTTATATAATATATCCTATGTTATATAATTTTCTATATTCTGGCCCTATGTTACATAATGTATCCTATGTTATATAATTTTCTATATTCTGGCCCTATGTTACATAATGTATCTTATGTTATATAATTTTCTATATTCTGGCCCTATGTTACATAATGTATCCTATGTTATATAATTTTCTATATTCTGGCCCTATGTTACATAATGTATCCTATGTTATATAATTTTCTATATTCTGGCCCTATGTTACATAATGTATCCTATATTATATAATTTTCTATATTCTGGCCCTATGTTACATAATGTGTCCTATGTTATATAATTTTCTATATTCTGGCCCTATGTTACATAATGTATCCTATGTTATATAATTTTCTATATTCTGGCCCTATGTTACATAATGTA
>JAVTVY010033450.1:0-15065 GCA_036873755.1 Hanleya hanleyi
ATACTACACAAAGTTACATATTTTTGTTCAATTATGAACTGATTTAGTAAAATTGGGAAAAGGCCATACACGTTATTGATCAGATACGGGGTGTGACTCTGCCTTTAGAAAATGTGAGGCTATTTTGTGTGATTTGGCTACTGACTACTCGCGGTTGTTTTCTAAATTTAAAGATTTTGTGCTCTTCAGAACACCGTCAATGATATGCTGTGGTGGCCGGCTTCAAAACTATTCCTCGTGAGTTCTATTATTCGAAAAATCGGGAGATTCAGATCGCTGACTGTCTCTTGAAAAGGCTAAAATTTTCAGAAATAATGATACGTTTACCGAAATGGATAGTGTTCTTAAATTGAAGTCCCTACACAGCCCCAAGAGAAACGGCTCTGTCCATCACTGCTTTAATCAATCATGTATTATTGAATAAGGAAGGGAGTCCACGCTAACATTGCTCCAGCCGCTAGATAGAGGCAATAGTGTGTAGTTTTAACGAGATAAACTTAAATTTAAATTTAACTTTAACTTCACATTCAGCCGAACTCGAGAACATGGGATACAAACCGGAGTGACCAGTGTTTAACTTAAATGGGGTTTTTTTCTATGATAGTAAAGTCTATGGCTTGAATAGATCCGTTCCTTCTCGGCTAATGACGAATGAATATCGCAGGGTTCACCCTTTATTGATGTACTTCATTAGGAAAGCGAAATCAGATTTCATTGTACAATTGGCATGCACTCTTCTGGAGCTGAAACTTTTAGGATTATATTTGACCAGAAATAGTTTTTCGGGAAAGCAGTTCCAAATTTGACAGTTTCACGACTCACGGGACTCTGTCAATGGTTACTTGAGCTAAACATGATTTCATTGTTGGGCTCATGAACTTGCTTGAGGAGGTGGTCGAAGTTTGTTGTATTAGGTTGAGGTACATGGAATCGAAACCTCAATACGTCATCCGCTTTGCGAACCTCAGTGAAATTTGTCAAACGCTATGGTTAATCAAGGAATACTCATGCCTAGTAATGTTGCGTTTAATTAAGGTGATTGGGTGATTAATTAGATTAGGTGATTAGTCCCTTCAGGCAACCTCTGTCAAAGAAGTGAATTGTTTCTAAAAAAACGTTGCGACGAATAACCGAGGGTCAGTGGTAGATCTGCGTTTGGAGTATGATGTGCTCGGTTTCGCTCTGAATAGAGCAGATAAAAAGGCCAAAATGTATGATGCCATATGTACGGGCGTCCATTACAAGCGTCTAGTCCGTCATTCATAATCCAGCCGTCGTCCATTAGAGAATATCCGCGTCCATAATCCAAAGACCTATTCCATTTTCCACATAACAGTATTAGCACCAAATTCAAAAAGACAATCATAGCATACATAAACATAGGCTTGTTTCCTGCAAGAGAGAAGCGGTCAACAGTTTCAATGATGCCGGCAAGACATCATGATGTTCCAAAAATATCAAATCCGTATCGCTGATCAGTATTCTTAATCCATAATATTCGTTATAGAGTCGTCATCTAAAAAAAGATGTATCTCAGTCACGCTTTGATTGTGACTGTTCATATGAGTACCATGAGGATCTTGGAAGTACATGGGTTCATACGGCCCCTAGCCCCGGGTTAAGCGGAATTAGACACAAGTTACGAAACGTAGCGCCATAGATCTTGCACGCTACGTTCGTATTTTGCTATCAGAAAATCGATATGGGCAACACCTGACCAGACGTTTGTCAGGTTGTAGCACTTGTATTAAAGTACCTCTTGCCAAAATATGGACGTCTAGACTTAATTAGGGAGTCGGCGAGATGCAATTACGTTAACATTGCCGTCAATGTAAATCTTTTAGTAGTCTGAGGTCTAAAGTAGAGGCAGATACAATCACACTATATCAATATGTGACCTGTATCTTTCAGTTCAATGAGCCTAATACCGGTGTATACTCTCCATTGGTTCGATGCAGTGTTCTACTTACATGTATGTTTTTATTCCGACGCGTGCCTCGTCATTCACAGGTCCTCAAACTAACACCCTCTAAGAATTAATGAGTAACTCGCTGTTTACAGTTACTGCTTAAAGAAATAAGAATATGTCACGCAGATTTCGTTTTCTAATGCTTCCTCTCAAATCTGAGGAGCATGTTATGTTATGAAGATCAAAGAATGGTCCAGTATGAATATACTCCCAAGCAATCTCGCCTATTCTAATAATAATTTTGCCAGTGTTGTGCGAGATATTATACAGAAACGATAGTTTGTACAGTATAATTATGTCACGTAGGGTCCACAGCTCGACATTATAAACCAGTTATGTTAGAACAAACTTTCACTTCACGTGGATTTTTAATGTGCACAATAAAATTTTCCATTGAATCTCAGCTCTGACAAAGTAAATTATTAATAGTCGGCCCCTCTCTTTATAAATGTACATCATGGTACCGATGTTATATGTCGAATATATAGAAGTGCAGCTGTCGCATGTGACATCCCAGGCTAGGCGAACTGTATAATATAGCATAGCATAATATAAGTATGCGGATTATCTTATGATAAAACAACTGCATTTGGATGCATTTACGTTGTGGTGTTTTCTCCTGATATCATGGTCTGAGTAAGAGACGTGAGAGTGTATTGATAGGATGTTACTGTTGTTAATATCAGCAAAACTGGTTGCCAGGTGGATTTCAAAATCGACTGAATAATACCTTTGGTTGCTATCGTAACATTCATCCAGATTGATTGCTATAAACAGTCCAGTAAAGCAGAAAAATTGAATAACGTTACTACATTTAGTAGCAAAACGCGCACTTTGAATGTCTCGTTACTGAAAACAACAAGCAGCCAGAGGATGCTAGGTCCCCCGCCAAAATGGCAGCAATATTTATAAGCGCTGTCGGTTTCAGAAGATATTCATGAGGATGGCAACAGCTACTTCACAGGCGTGAGAAGCAGAGGGGTCTTTCCGCCTTCCCAGGTTTTGAGATCAACTCCGAATGGCTGACTGAATGTTGATTGCTACTGTAATATATTTTCTTTACCATGTAGCATGAAAATTATGTAACTGAAATGCAACCCCAAGAGACAACTCATGGCATATTATCTGCAAACTAAATTTGACAAGAATATGAAGGCATCCTCAACCTATTGCCCAGAAACCAAATTTAGACTTTGCCACAAGGAGTCACCACCTGTACATGTAGGTGCAAGCAGGCAAAACACAATCCCAAATGACATCTCATGTCATGGTATCGGCATATGAACTTTGAGACTCTGAAGAGGGGTCCTCAAGTTATTGCCGGTACTAGATGCCCACCGGTGTTCATGTTATTTGGGGCGGGTCACATATGAATACAAAATTTGAGAATAATCTGATGAGCAGTTGCCAAATTATTGCCCGGAAACAAATTTTTCCACCAGGAGACGCCACCTGTAGGCAGAAGCGGGAAAAATACAATCCCAAGGAACATGGTATCGTGGGGACATCTGCATACCAAATTTGAGAAGAATCCGATGAGGGTCCTCAAGTTATTGCCCAGAAACCAAATTTAGATTTTGATACCAGGTGACGCCACCTCTACAGGGTTCCCGCGGTCATGGAAAATCCTGGGAAGTCATGGAATTTGAAAATTGATTTTCCAGGCCTTGAAAGTCATGGAATTTTGTGTCTGGTCATTGAATTTTGTGAGAGATCATGGAAAAAATAAATGGAACTTGAAAATGTCAGCCAGGTCAATATTTCTCTTGATTTTTTTCACCGAAAAGATGAAAAGATTTCCTGGACCAGCGAATGTTCCATTTGCCGAATGTCGCATGTGATCTACGAATGCGATCAAGTGTGCATCAGGGGAGGCAACTTTGGTCTTGGAATTCTCTTAAACTCCCAGCGTACATTTAAGAGGAAATGGCTGTTCTCAAATTGCATCAGTGTAAAAAGAAATGCCATGAAAATGCTCTTCTCAGTCATCATGGCTGTGGACTGATTTTCTCGATGCCCCCATTATCCATAGAGAATTTCTGATAGGTCATGGAAAAGTCATGGAATTTGTCCATAAAAGGTCATGGAAAGTCATGGAATTCAATCTGAATTTCTGTGCATGAACTCTGCTCTAGGCGCAAGTCAGTGAAATGCATTATCAAGCGACATCTTATGTCACGGTACATTCATACAAAATTTGAGAAAAATCCGATGGTCACAGGTCAGTTCTCAAGTTATTACCCGGAAACGAATTTGTGATGTTGCCACCAGGTGGCGCCACCTGTGAGTGCAAGTGAGCGAAAGGCAATCCCAAGCAACAGCTCCTGTCATGGTAAATGCATGCCAAATTTGAGAAGAATCCGATGAGCCGCAACGTTTCTCATGTTACCCAGAAAGTTATCACTTGCAGCATGGAATAATGGAATGAACTCTAGTGGCGCCACCTCCGGGTGGATTTTGCTGAAACGCATCACCAACGGTGTTTTGTCGCAGGGAATGCATTTACCAAATTTCGAAGAAATCCGACAAATTGTTCGAAAGTTATCGCTCGCGAAGGATTTGAACAAACATGAACGGACATGCATTAAAGATTGGAACAAGACCCAGTGGCGCCACCTACAGGCGGATCTTGCTGAAACGTAATAACAGCGACGTCTTGTCGCAAAGAATGCAGATGCCAAATTTCGGAGGAATCCGACAAAGCATTTAGGAGTTATCGCTTACGCAGTATTTGCACGGACATGCACTAAATATTGGAACAAGACCCAGTGGCGCCACCTACAGGCGGATCTTGCTGAAACATAATACCAACAGACGACTTGTCGCAAAGAATGCAGATGCCAAATTTCGGAGGAATCCGACAAAGCATTTAGGAGTTATCGCTTACGAAGCATTTGCACGAACATCCACTAAAGATTGGAACAAGACCCAGTGGCGCCACCTACAGGTGGATCTTGCTGAAACGTAATACCAACAGACGTCTTGTCGCAAAGAATGCAGATGCCAAATTTCGGAGGAATCCGACAAAGCATTTAGGAGTTATCGCTTACGAAGTATTTGCACGGACATGCACTAAAGATTGGAACAAGACCCAGTGGCGCCACCTACAGGCGGATCTTACTGAAACGTAATACCAAGAGACGTCTTGTCGCAAAGAATGCAGATGCCAAATTTCGGAGGAATCCGACAAAGCATTTAGAAGTTATTGCTTACGAAGTATTTGCACGGACATGTCCGTGCATGCACGGACACAGAGAAGCAAGAACCATTTTAAAGTCCCCGGCCGCGTTGCGGCGGGGGACAATAACAGTGCTCTAACCCTGTTGATACATGTATTTGTTGTACGTTATTTAGCGTTTAATCATTTCAGATTGTTTATTTTCACGAATCAGTTTAAAATCTTTGTCACACTTTTCAGTTAACAAGTTATTGAAACTTGACGCGTTATTATATGTTGTGCTTTGTTATTGTTTGGTATTGTTATTGTTTAGTATCGGTCTGGTAGTTTTTTTTTATCAAAAAAAGTAACGTTACTCAATTTCCTTCGTTGCTGGACAGATGAACGAAGAATACATTTTTTTCGCATGCATTTGATAGTAAACAGAACTTCGGTACTTTCATTTTATGCAGACATTGTATACGAATTATATCGCAATATTATATGTATATGCTTCATATCTGCGCGAGATCAGATATTTGTTACCTGCTGCAACGGTCGCCGTATTTAGTGAAAATTTAAAGTTCTGACAATGACAAGCGTCTGGTCCGTCATTCATAATTCAGCCGTCGTTCATTGATCCAAAGACCTACTCCATATAACAGTATTAGTACCAAATTCAAAAAGACAATCATAGTACATGTATATATAAACGTAGGCTAATTTCCTGCAAGAGAGAAGCGGTCAACAGTTTTCAATGATGCCGGCAAGACATCATGATGTACCAAAAATATCAAATCCGTATCGCTGATCAGTATTCTTAATCCATAATATTCGTTGTAAAGTCGTCCTCTAGAGAATGATTTATCTCAGTCACGCTTTGATTGCGATTGTTTATATGAGCACCATGAGGATCTTAAAGTACATGGGTTCATACAGCCTCAGCCCCGGGTTGACAACCCTTTGTTATTTTGGACATCTATGCAATCAGAATAGCGGTCTGTCGGCTTACAAGACTTCTTTTCAAGCCAATGTTCTCACTCTCATTGCCTGTTATCACCAGTCTCATCAACAATCCCTAAAGTGCAATATACTAACTTGATGAAGAACAATTATCATATCAATTAAAATAGCATTGGAGCTATTCATTGGTGAAGCATTCTGGCGTTCAATTACCCAGTCAATTACGCTGCCAAAAGGTGTAACAAAAAGGGAATGTTTCGTTCAATAGCAGCATCATCAATTATCTACAGAACAATTTGTCAGAATATTTCCTTTGATCTGCTATTATCAATAATTAATTTTTATGAGCAGGCTACGCCTGTTTCATTAACTCCACGTAGCAAAGATGTGCGTCAGCCACAGGACAACACCCTGAACTTATGTTACCTTACCGATATTAGAACAGTTCCTCTGTGAATATTTGTCCATTCCGGCAGCTAAATCGCACGGTTTAGAGAAGAGGTAGTCTACATGTACTGTAGAACCCTGCCACAATGCACAATATACTCAGTGCATTTGGTATGCATATGAAATGTGCTTTTCAGAATAATGGTATGCATGGTGTCGATATACAGCTAAGGATTGCTGCACGGGAAACAAACTACAAATAGCAATAAATTTGAAAAGTGCTTTCACCATCTGACCCCACTAGTATTTCCCGATAGTCCTTACAATTAGCTCAACACATATTGTGTCTGAAATTCCCAATCACATATTTCGAACAGCCGGAAGTCGAGACGTTTTAACTTACCTTAACGTTGTATGCAGTTGTCCACGGAAATACATAACAAACTCTACACTCTGGCAGGTTATTTACTCTATCGATATTTTTTCTAAAACTAATTGACAATTTTACTACCAGTATATTTTATAACTGGATGATTCAAAGACAAACAGCATATGAAAGAGGGAACAACCCAAAGTATCTCTCCATGCGCACACTGGTTTCCAACTATTGCTAAATCTTCCACGTTTTCTATATCGCGATGGTGATAGCACCGATACTAATTATCAAATTACTAAGGATGCACTTCAAGCTACTTATCCGTGACATATTAGTGAAGGATTAGTTGTTATTGAATAAGAAAGGAGATATGGCAGTATGCAATTACAAGCGTCTAGTCCGTCATTCATAATCCAGCCGTCGTCCATTAGAGAATATCCGCGTCCATAATCCAAAGACCTATTCCATTTCCATATAACAGTATTAGCACCAAATTCAAAAGACAAAAGTATACATAAACATAGGCTTGTTTCCTGCAAGAGAGAAGCGGTCAACAATTTTCAATGATGCCGGCAAGACATCATGATGTTCCAAAATATCAAATCCGTATCGCTGATCAGTATTCTTAATTCTCCGCCGAATATGTCGAATTCTGCTCTTGGCGCATTCTTTGTTAATTTTGTTATCTGCATGCGTATGCGTGGATATTTATCCCTTAATTTATCGCATAATTTGTTGTCCACCAGTGTTTATTCTGTTATTTGTTTGCTAGTGTGTGTAATTTATTTAGTAGTTGAGTAGTAACGGCTAAAGGTGAGCAGTACATACGAAACATAACTGATGCGGAACTACGGACTAATGTTGCTGTACGAATATAACATGTGGCTTCACAACTCTCACAGTGTGCACCCTGGTATATCAACAGGAGATGTACTTTATTTCGGGCACTCGTTTCGTGTCGTAGCTGCTGCTCAATTTCAGGTTTAATTTAACTTTTATCTATTTTGATTTTCACATTTACAATTTAGAATGTGCGTAGCTTTTATATTCTACTTGTTCAACACCGAAACCATTTTCTATTGTTCTTCTTTTTAGATAGAAAAAAAAAATATTGGAGTGTTTTTGATGAGGTCCAAAACTAAACATCGAAAAATTATTACTCGATAATATTCACTAAGAAGGTCATTAACTCCATTCTAACATGCACAATGATAACTATTTCTTCATTTCATAAGCGGAATGGCAAATTTTCTGCAAATTTATTCCGTTTTGATGCAAGATTTTCGTGACTGGTTTGCAGGCCATGCTCGCGCGTGCTGTCTGTTCAAGAGCTGCAGCTGTGTGAACTCCGCCCACTGCGCAGTGAATGAACCAATCGTCTCTCAGTTTTGTAGCACTGCGTCACAAGAATGAGACGTCACCAGTTCGGCACGTGAATGAAACAGATCACAACAAACACATGAAGATTATCGTGTGATAGTCTCTGTATGTTTCGAGGTCTGGACCAATCAGCGCACGGCTATAACGTGGAGCATGTTAGAATTATTGACTAGGTAATGATTTTGTGACGACGTCTGAATTTTGAATGTCGTATCTGACGCCTGTAAGTCTCATTCACACAGATCTATTGACTCGTCAAGACGTTCATCATTTGCATACACTTCGCCATCCATAAGATGGCTTACGAATCGTGTGTCTCCATTATCGCGGAGCGATATCTGGTTCTTTACTGTATTCTGTTCGGCCTTCATCCGGCAGAGAACAGACTCGAGAAACCTGATAAATTACAGGTTTTCATACAACTTCGGAAACAGATATTGCCTGGGCTTACAAAATATATAGGTATGAATAACCTTCGTATCATCCAAGAGGTGTGGTAGATCTGTAATTTTGAACAAGTAGGACATCACATGACTCGAAAATGGCGGGTTACGTGGGTAGACCTTAGCTGATTGGCTGACGAAGTCACGTGGTATTGATTTCTGGAAATTCCCTCTTGCAGTTGCCGAAAGTAGATTGAAAATGGATACACACGATCTCAGGGTCAGTCTTACCGCGTATAGGTGACCCAGATGGTTACAGGTTGGACGTTCATAACGTTCATCGGCATACCGTCTCACATTCCAATACCGCACAAGTTCCATTTAAGGAATCAGTAGAGCTGCTGTGAGCCGGTTATCACATGCATGTTATGAACATTGCAAATGGAATCTGTGAAAGTTAGAATAGATACATCTATATTAAATTTGAAATTGAGCAGTTGTTACGGCATGAGTTATCTCCGTCTGAAGTAAAGTATACTATCGAATTGATAAGCCAGTGTGTACAATGGGAGAGCTGAAAAATCGAGTATTAGCTTCATACATAAATCTGAGTCAACATTTCCTGATCAATTATGTTTCGTATGTACTGCTCACCCTCATCCGTTATCACCCAACAACTAGTTAAACCACATGCTCTGTTATAAACCAATGATGAAAATAAATACTGCTGAACTATAAACTAAGATATTAATTAACGAGTAAGTATTCATGCATATAGATAGAACAAGACAATATTCCGGACGGTGGTTTACGTCATTTAGAGATGAACCTCTCACGCTGGGCCTCTCACGCTGGTTGTATTATTTTGTTTAACGGAGGCACGTGTACATCCCTGTGTGGAGTGCACGCATGATAATGTTTTAGTGAATTTGATCAATTAGTCCGGTGTCAAAAGGGTTCTCGGTTCTTAGGAAATTAGTCTTTTGAACTGTTTTGTTTCTAAACTGTTCAAGCAGATACCATACCATGCCGCGTGGCCGCCACATTTTTGCAAACCTCTGTCTCCACCTCTGACGTTTTCCCGTAGTTTCAATATATCTGTATATGTATATAAATATATCTAAGAAATAAAACTACACAAAATGTAGAGTTTTGAGCTAAACTGTATGTTGCACTGCTAAACCGGTTTCGTCCATTTTATGGACTTTTCAATAGCAATAATATATTATTCATATGTTAAACTATATATACATATAGTTGCCTAAATATATGTTAACATGTGACATATCTTTTCCTTCATTGAGCCTATTATCGGTATATAATATGTTGTGATTTACTAGCGCATCTAATTTGGGTTAAGCCGGTGCGAGGGGTCGCGTGAATACTTCAGAGTCTCCACATGAATCACCGCAATAAAAGAGCGGCTCAGGTGCTAAGGCTACGTCTGAGAATCCATCGTATTCTCGGGTCTGAAAGTTAGGTGCCGCGGCATGATTTCCCGTAGTGTCATATTGTTGCTCTTTAGTCGTCAGACGTCGTCAATTTTTCTCACATCTTGAATAGTGCTCCAATTTACTACAATGATCTTCAATCAGATGTGTATCTCGTCATTCACGGGCCCTTAAAACACCTCAGCAACTCATTTTTTTTACATTTATTGTTTAATGAAATAAGAATATATCGCGCACATTTCGTTTTTCAATGCTCCCCCCACAAACTCGAGGAGCATGGTATATTAACCAATGTCATGTCACTACCATCATATACGCAATATTTGTATTCGTCTTTCAGTTAAATATTAGATGATAATATTTTATTTCATTGACATTATATTTATACATATATTTATGGGAAATGACCCACCCTCCAGGGCTTTTTTTTGTCCGCCAGGTTCTGTTAACTTCTTTAAGCGAGGTGAATAAAGCTTCAATTAAATAATATTCCGTTCTACGAATTGACCAGTGCTGGTACACTCGAACGAAATATCACCTGTTCTAGTAATAATTAGGTTGTTATGATATGTGTCGGTTTTTATAGAGAAAAGATAGTTTTTGGACTACATCGTCAATATCTTACGTTATTTAGTTCCTTTATTTTTCAATATCGAAATTACAATTTGGTTTGGAGCATAGCCCCCAAGAAGCAATTTGTATATAATGGGAATAATTAACTTTGTAACTTTTCGACAAATATACGGATTCCTCTTCCTTTTACCGAGGCAACTGTGACGTCACGCCGTTGTTGCGTACCAAATTGAGGTCAGTAGGCCCTCCACAGTTTCGTAGTAATTTCATAATACGATAGACTGCCCTTGTTCTGCTACATCATAATTCTTCTTGTCTTCTTAATACCTTATATCTATAATACCATCCTATTCAGCATTATCAACGCTGCAAACGAGTACGTACAAATCGAGTGCTGGCTTCGTCTACACGCTGATCCGGATCATGGAGTAAATTTTGTCCTGCCTCAGTTATGCCCCTTGGGTGTGCCTAAAAATCGGGACTCATATACGGGAAGAAAATCTGACAAAAAACGGGCAGGTTGACACCCACTTTTGTTTGCCTTTTTAAGTTGAGACCGGACCAGGGAACGTGAGTAAGAAGTTTAAGTGAAATCGCTCTTACAGATTTTTCTGAAAATTGAGCCGAATTTGACCATTTTTCGACATTTGTAAGGGGTTTTCTAGGAAGAGAATGGAGGAGAATGTTCGAGTTTAACTTTTCTATAATATAGCAGTGTTATATCTTAAAATAATAGTTTCATCATGCTCTTTCAGAAAATATATACATATAAGTGATTTGGGTTGAAGGTTTGACGACAACTGGTGGCCGACAAACGGACCCATAGTCTATTCCATGCCGAATAGAAGAATCCCTGGAGTGCACCCTATGGTCTTCTCTTTTTGAGTGGATACATCAGAGACGATATGTCATGTATTGAGATTTTCAAAGGTCAAGGGTGAACGTCACATTGTCACCCCCAATATCAAAAAGAAAAACAGGAAATTGTTGATTGTCTTCGCTAGTTTTCCAGTCCAATGATGTGGACAAATTTCAGGACTATCTCACGATTTTGGCAAACGAGGGGTCGAAAGGTCAAAGGCCAAGGTCAATGTGAATAATAAAATCAGACCTCAATAGAAAATCATATTTTTGAGAGTGGATGCATTGGTGAGAAACGATGTGTCGGGTATCAAGTTTGAGGCCAGTCAGTCAACAGTCAAAGTCACTGCTCACTCGTAACTCATTGAAACCTAAAAGGTTCGTAGATTTCGTTTCAATGGTGATAAATAAGTCATAGTGCCAATGAAGCTATTTATCTGGTATACTTCTGTCGCCTTTAGGCCCACAGGTCGACATTGTAAAGCGTGTGCGTCTCGACTACAACAAACTATCGCTTCACTTGAATTCTATGTATGTGTACTAATGAGTCTATATTGTTTGTCCATTTCAAATTATTCATATATCGCTAACCCTCGGGTCGCCACATATGGCTAACCCACATTTTGCGAATGTGTAACGCGGACAGTGGTTATGGTAGTTTATCTGGCTATGGTATATTATTCCCCCATATATTAGAAAGATTACTAAGAATTTCATTTAAACCTCAGCACTGACAATTTAAAGTCAGCCCGGTCCTTCATTCATGCACAGCATGTTAGAGATGGTATCTCTCTAATAATTCTGGCATACAGCTGTCACATGTGATATCCCAGGCTAGTCGAAGTGTATAGTATTAACGTAGCATGCTATAATTGCGCGGTTTTCATTCTGGTCAATCAACAACACTTCCACTGGATCCAGGTGATTTACTTTGCAGAATCTTAGACAGGTAACAAAGTAGACATGTATTGGTGTATTTATTTTCATGTTTTACGACATTTGACGTGTTGATATCATCAGCAAAAGGCGCTGATTTCATGGTGGAGTTTGGACTTGACAAATTCATACATACATGTAGGTTGATATCCTTAATATCCATCTAGACTGACTGCTGTACAAGGAGAAATGATAGTTGTGAAGTGTGTCAGTAGATAGAAAAGTCAGTACTTTTATTCTATGCAGATATTGCATATGAAAGCTGGACAAATTCCAAATACTGCATTTGAGGCTACGGCCACATTTTTTGAAATGAAGAGATAGTCAACGTTTCCGAAAGCTGTCATAAAAGCACAAGTTCATGATGTTCGCATGATTTCTAACTAATGTCAGATCTGACATTCAGTATTCAGCCGTCGTCCACAATGACAGGACCTTATATACATACAGGACCTTATATACATACAGGATACGTTATTACCTTACGCATCACTGAATCTCCTACACAATGTGATCACATTTAGCTATAAATTCTACATATAGATTATTCATCGTTAGCATATTAAAGAGTAGCAGAGTAGATTTATAAATACGTTTTCTTCTTGACATGTTTGAACTCCACAGAATACTGGTGGAGTATGCGGATGGATAAAGCAGTTGTACAATCAGTTCCACTTCGTTTCTTCTCCTGGAAGCTACAAGAAAAGCAACTCTGATATACCGGCACACCATAACCTCCGAGAACCCTAATCTCTGATATACCGGCACACCATAACCTCCGAGAACCCTAATCTCTGATATACCGGCACACCATAACCTCCGAGAACCCTAATCTCTGATATACCGGCACACCATAACCTCCGACAACCCTATTGTGATAATGGGTACGCCAAGGCGGCTAAAATATCAACATGTTATCAGCCACAAGAGCAATCGTACGAGTGCGTTATACATTATTTATTAATGACAACTATAATATCATGACATCCAATCAATGCACTGTAGTATGGGAATCTGATGTTCACTACAGAGACTAATTAATCAACTAAAAGGTGTGACCAGAATGAGATGTTTCGCTAAATTGCAGCATCATCAATTATCTACAATTTGTCGGAATATTTATTACTTTGATGTTTCGCTATTATTTATATATATTTTGATTGAGCAAACTACGCCTGCTCCATTAACTACTTGCATTACAGCGCTGCATCAATCGTAAAATACACTCCTGTATGTGTAGTAGTTACATCTAAATATAACCCACACCGTAAAAGGAACACAATTTCATTACCTTCTGACTAGAAACAGTTCTCTCGTACTGTGAATCCCACATTGGATTTCTGTTTGGAACAAACATTCCTGATTCATCGTATTTAATGATATACTGTTTTAGACTCGTACGTAGGTTCGTTGATTATAGAGGAATGCCTGAATTGGGAGTAGGGCATTGCAGAGGAATCAACCAAAGTCGTTTAAGTGATTAAAGGTAGTTACCATACTGGCGAAATTAGATTTATTTCACAATCGCTTGTTATAGTTACTAGGGATATCGCGTGCCCTTTCTATACTACTCATCGCGCATGCGCAGTCGACCCATTCTACTGTAGGGTGCAAGCCTGGCCCATGGAATCTCAAGTAGTGAAAACCCCAGGTCTCTCGCCCCCACCCTATCCCGCGCCACACCTATGCGACCCGCTGTGAGTGAGTAAAGCGGAATAGGAGGAGGAGGAGGAGGACGCCACGGATTATACCAGGAAGATAGATACCCTTCTCAGTTATACACCACGTAAACATATTGAATGCACAAGCTTTCGACTCTCATGCCGGAGTCTTTATCAAGTCGTCTGTTGAATTTCACGAAAATTGGCCGTAAATATACTGATTGTCCAATTGTTTATCCATTAAACCACTATTGTGTATTCGGTCATCCGTGGAGAGGATAAATAATTGAACAATTTTGTATATTTACTGGCAATATTCAAGAAATTTAACAGATCACTTGATGATAATAAAGCCGGGCTCCGGCATGAGAGTTAAAAGCGTGTGCATAATATGTTTACATGGATTATAGCTCAGAATTTTTCTATTTCTGTAATTTGTCCCATATATGGGCATTTGATATTTCGGAGAATGTTTGGAGATATATTGAGGAATCAATAGCCGAAATGCCTAACGCTATCTCCCATCAGCTGTTCGGCGCATAAGAATATAAGAAATATAACTGCCAAGCGCAAATCCTTCAGAAATTCGAACAGCTATCTCGTGCCAAAAGTGCCGAGATGCCTATCACAACTGATGTTTGAAACGCCCTCCTCTACCCCCCGCCGCGGCGTGACCTGTTGAATGATTCGAATGTTCCACCAGATATATACAAATGCAGAAGGTGACCGATATACATGTACGTGTGACATGAGGTAAGCATGTATAACTTGATCAAATCGGCAAAGCACGAATAAGAGCATATTTTCCTGTAGTGTACCAGGAACTAAATATACCTCCTATCTCCATGCGGGTTAAATACCCATATCCCAACCACGAGAAGCAACTTTGCTGAGTATCAACCAGCAAGAAATATCCACATCATAGTTAAACTCCGATTACTCATGCATGGTATCGAACCATATATTGT